>SNQJ01S0030417.1:35683-50462 GCA_010110895.2 Picea sitchensis | reverse complement strand
AATGTCCCAAACATTGTTCTTTATAATAGACCTGTATTCCTCAAGCATGGCATCCTTCCATACTTGTAATTTATCTGCTTCTTCAAATGAATAAGGTTCAGCATCACTGATACTTCTCATCAGTGAAACATAGCCTCCAAACCTATGAGGCATATTCCTTTCCCTGAAAGTTCCTTTGGGAGCAACTATCCTTTCTGCTTCCTGCACTATTTCTTTAAGCCACCCTGGATTCCTTTTGGATGGAGGTTCTTCAAGAGTTCTTTCTAACACTTCAACAAGTTCTAGGGGCTCATTACTTGGCCCTACATGAGGTTCCTCCCTTTGATCATTTGACTCTTCATTTTCAAAAGAGAGTGAAGCTGGTTGAACTTCGTCTGATTCCTGTTGAAGTTCTCTGGATTTCTTAATTGTGGCTTTCTCATGGAAACTCACATCTCTTCTTACCCTATTTGCCTCTGACCTGGTACATAAATCTTGTAAGCCTTGGAGTTCTCACTGTACCCCAAAGAAACCCCTTTCTTGCCTGAGGGTTCCATCTTTTTCCTCTTTTCCTTAGGGACATGAATATAGACCGTGTTATCACTCCACAAATCTATTCCGCTAATAAGTAGACAACGAATGTAACTTTTTCAACCAACTTTGAGACCCGAAAATAGCCTTTCGGATATGGAGAGGGCTCTCTCAGGGGGGGCCCAATCTCCACGTGGGATATGGATTTAAAAACTATGGCTAGATTCAACACCTTTGATATAATGGGTTCTAGTTATATTGGCTCAAGAAAGTAAGAGATGGGCTATGGAGTTGATTCGAGGAAATGACAGAGACAAATGAATCGATGACTAGACTTAAGAGGATAAAGCTAAGCGAGCAATAGTATTCAGTGTAAAATTGTAATGTGTGGCGGGGGAGAAAAAACAAGAAGTAACTCGGAACATCGCTACGAGCAAATTCAGAGTTAGCTTTTAGAAGAAAACGTTTTATCTAAGTGGCGTTGCGCAGTGAATCCATAGGTTTGAAAATTCGTTCCAAAGTAGACAGAAAAAGATATGAATAAATATGACAAGAAGCACATACGCAAAGAAAGAGGCACAATAAATCTGACTGCTACAATTAGAATCTTTTCATCAAGTTGCGGGACCTTTACATTAAGTTTCGGTCAAAAACTCAAATTACATACAATAGTTATTGTCTACCAATTTTTCCAACCAACCCGGTTTACATCGAAAAGATGAAATATATAAACGAGCACGTCACTTGGGCTACCTTTTTTTCTAACTGCTAGCTCTAAATCTAGGAAACTGAGTGGTATGTGTTAGAGACTCTTTGCATGGTGCTTTCCAAAAATAGACAATAATCACGTCTGTTTACACATGGTTGTTCGCAAATTTTCCACGAGGGTCTGGTCATCGGTCAGGTCTCGATATGAAGAAAATATGTGTCAGTATTTCCCTTCGATCAGATGTCTGAGTGGACAGGTGTCTGCTAGTAACTCGCTATCTTCTTTAACATCTTTGATTTCTGTCATGCACTCATTTGTTGGGAAAAGTGTGCACGGCAAGTGCTTGTTTGATGGTCACAGCCATTATCAAAATGGTAGATTCCTTTAGGGAAACGTGTCCTTCAAAACTTCCAAGATTTGTCTTATGTTTGCGTATGCGGAGACGAACACCAGCTAAACTTGTTTTTTTTTGCGCGATGGCAAGAGCCGCACCGAATTCCTTCCTGGCCGCTTCGCATTCCCTAGAATTATTTGTATGCCTTTCCTCTGACAACCTCTGTGCTTCTCACAGCTGTACAATGGTGTCTTGCACCTCTCTGAGCTATCTTTTTAGACATGCCACGTTCCCTTCGCGACCTTGCACTGTTGACGCTTCCATAGTCGTTGTCACTAGTTGTCACCTCAACTCCATGTTTTCCTGGTAGATTTCAATGATAGCCAACTTTGCCTTCTTTAATTGTTGAGATGGCTCTTGATCATTCTCTCCTATGGTATCCATTTCCCTTGTTCTTCTCTTGCTTTCATGACTCAATCCTCCAGTGGGCTCCAGCCGGATGGCACACATGAGTAGTTCTTCGGCCACCGATCCGGCACGCGGATCTTCTGAAACTCGGGCTTCCTCAGCTTCCTTGTTCTTCCTTGGCCTGCCCCTTCTCCGAGGTATTTTTTTTTGGGGAGATGGGGCTTCTACTGTCTTTCCTCCCTGCACAATTCATTTTTCTTCAGGTTTCGCGCAGTTTGATATGATCGTCTCTGTGGGTAAAGGAATAACTCCTTTGGCGTCCTTGGGAATGCCTGATGCAGGTGAGAACGACTCCCAATCATTTTGAATCTTGGACCTGGAAATTCTGCTGCTCCATGTGCCTTTCCTTATTCTTTTGGAGGTCGCCATGGTGATACCAGTATGTATTCTGCGTGCGGTGTATCCGAAAAATGCACATGGAGGGAATTTTTATCAACCTGAACTGCCAAGGGAAAATGCAAACAGAGTGCGAACCTGGTTTCATGACTGAAATGGGTGTCGAGCATCTGAAATTTATAACAAGTCGGGAAGAAGGAGGGATCATGTTGGAGAACAATGAATTCATGGCGACAAGATGTTTTGAATCGAATTGCAAATTTTCCATGGCACATCCTCGCATGTAGAACACAGGCGATAAGGTTTGCAGGGCATGCATGATACGAACACCACGATTTTTCATTCCCTCGACCTTCATGATGAATTGATAATAGTTGTTTCACTTGCCGATGTGCCTTCCATTAACTACTTGACTTGACCTAGGGCACGTAGAGACTAATTTCTTAACAGGACTCGACTCTTTGGAAAATGCATACCCGTACCACTTACACATGTTTCAACTCTGACATCCCTTCTCGTTTCCAAGGGCCAACCAGCCACTTGCTGACTTCGACCCCATGGTGCTACGTACCTGACTTCACATGTTTGGGTGCATGGGCCATACCCTGACTAAAACCGACTCTAAATGGAAAGAAAAATGGCAGCGCTAACATCTGGCTCCAACGGGGATGATATCCTCCCCGCGAGGTAGCAAGAACAGTAGACCAAGTGGCTGACCATTGGTCCTTATTTCGACTCTTTGGAATTATAAAGAAAAAAACAAAAACACAACCTAAACCTATAGACACAACTTCTAAAAACTCAGCATAAACTTAGGGCCTTCACTTCGTGCTTCAATTTTCCATTGACCTAATGACTCGACGCAAAAATAAAACGACTATTTACAATGACAAATGACTTAAACAAATTTTATTTCATCAGATAATGCTTGAGGAACCTGGCGCTTATAGGCCCCCAACCAAGGCATTCTCCATTTATCCCTTCCAAGAAATAAGCATTGTTTCCACAATATGCATTAATTCTTAATGGACTTGTCCAAAGGTGGTCGAACTTTCCGTGTTTCCCCTTATATTCATTTCTCGCATCCCATATTAGCACCATCTCCCCTACCTGAAAATATTCCTACTTAGAACGCTTGTCGAAATATTTCTTCATCCTCTCCTGATGGAGTTGCAACCGATTATACACATGTTCTCATGCCTGTTGTGTGTGAATTAACTGGTTTACCCTCCTTTACGCATCATTTGGCTCGGCCTCCTGTTCTTGCAACATCTTTCTGATGAGCGTCCCTAGTGAAGTAGGGAAGATTGCATCTGCACCATAAATGATTTGAAAAAGCGATGTTAATATAGAATTCTTGGTGGTAACTCGATCTTCTCACAGTGTGTAGATAAGATTTTTATGCCAGGCTTTCTTGTTGTCTTACAGAAGTATTTTGATGATCCTGGTTAGGCTCTTATTTGAGGATTCTGCTAACCTGTTGCATTGCAGATAGTATGTCGTGGAATTCCCCAAGGTTATATTGTAATCCTAACAAAAATTTTCCATCCTCTTGGAATTAAACACAGCCACATTGTTTGTTATGATCTTGATGGGGCATACAAATCTTGACAAAATGTTTGTCTCCATAAATTGGATGATGACTGCGTCGGTAGATTTCCTCGTGGGGATTACTTTTATCCATTTCATGAAGTATTCAGTGGTCATGAGTATCCATTTGTGTTACACAGAGGATGGCGTATTTATTTCCCCTATGAAATCTAGACCCCATTGCATGAAAGGTGCTTCAACTGATATCGACTTTAGTGGTAGGGGCTGCTACTTTCTTCTTCCATCGAAAATATGGCATTCCTGGCAGCTGAAGATCTCTTTGTACTCGTCAACGAAGAACGTAGGCCAATAGTAACCTACCCTTAGGATTTTGTGCGCGGTGGTTTTCCAGTAGTGGTGTCCTCCGCAATCACCTTTGTGAAATTATTGTGTGGCCCGCTTCACATCATTTTCCAGTAAGCAGCTCATAAATATACCCCCAGGGTCCTTCCAGTAGAGTTAATTGTCTAAGATGTAGAACTTGGCTGCTTTAAGCTTGAGAAATCTGGCCTTAGTCTTACTTTCACTTGGAGGGTCCTGGATTTTCTCCAACACATAGATGATGTCCACATACCATGGTGAATCAATGAACTCCTGAGACTCCTGTGTAGTTTTTTCTTCTTGAGGGAATTCTGACAGATCAGCGATGAAATTCATTCCTACAGCGTCGCATTTCGACTGTGCCATTAACTTCGCAAGGCCCTGACCCTTGATCAGCTTCGTAGGCTTGATCTCAAGATCGTATTCCAACATGGCCGCTATCCACCTTTCTCTCCTTCCTTCCGGGTCAAGTTGAGTCAGGATATCCTTTAATGAGTTGTTGGGCACATAAGCGATGACATGGGAGTGCAATATGTATGTCCTGAATTCTTTCAAAGATTTCACTAAGGTGTACACCTATTTTTCCATAATTTCATACCTTAGTGGAGAATCGTGCAGTGTCCAGCTGAAATAGGCTATGGATTTTTCGAAATCTTGCTCGTCTTTCTGCAATAGCACGCCGACAATAGTTTGTTCTAAGGCAAATGAAAACAAGATGAAATATTTCATAAAGTTTGGGTTGGCTAGCATAGAATATTTAGTCATTTCCACTTTGATATCTTCAAAATACTTCTTGGCCTCAGGGTTCCACTTGATCTCATTTCCCTTCCTAAGCATGCAGGTTATGTGCTTTATGATTTCGTCTAGGTTCAGGATGAATCTCCTCAAGAAGTTCACTTTTCCGAGGAAGGATTGCACTTCTTTTTTATTGTGCGGGCTGTCGATCTCCAGGATCCCTTCAACCCTATTAGGGTCTATATTAATGCCTTCCTTTGAGATAATGTGTCCTAACAACTTCCCCTCTTCCACCCCGAGATGTGATTTCTTTGGATTTAGCGATATGTCGAACTTCCTGCACTTCTGGAATAATTTCTTCTAGTGCTCGAGGTGTTTCTTGTCAGAGGCAGATTATACTGTGATGTCATCCAGGAAGATTAAAATTAACTTGTTCTTTTCATCAGCAAATGTTATGTCCATTTCCCTCTGGAAAGTGGCATCGACGTTCATTAGACCGAAAGGCATCTTGGCATACATGAACGTTCCCCATGGAGTTGTGAAATTTGTTTATTCTTTGTCGTCTGGGTGAACCATGATCTAGTTATAACCTGAGAAACCATCCAGCATGGACATCTTCTGAGACCTCACCACCTTTTGTAGGATATAGTCCATTTTGGGGAGAGGGTAGTGATCCTTGAGAGACACCTTGTTTAGATTCCAGAAATCTACACACAGTCTTATCTCACCGCTTTTCTTTCTTACGAGCACCAAATTAGCTACCCATTTAAAGAATCACAAAGAAACGATAATTTTAGCTTCAAATAGTTTATTTACCTTCTTTTCGATCAGCGACAGTAGCAGGGGATTTATTCGTCTCAATTTCTGTTTGAAGGGATTCTGGTCTTCTTTGAGAGGGATGACATGTTGGATCACTTTAGTGTCATACACCTTAAAATCATCGTAGCTCCACATGAACACATTGGGGAAATCCTTCATGAGTTTGACATATTCTTGCTTGAACTCTGGACTGAGCATTTTCAATAATTTGATCATCTTTGGGTTTTCCTCATTCCCGATGTTGCAATCTTCCACATCTTTTGTGCTTGCAGTGATCTTGGGGTTTCTTTCCACTTCATTCTCATCAAATGTCTTTTCCAACGACACTAACCCCTTTGGGATGATGTTATTTTTCAGTTGGATTATGTCCCTTCCCACAATCTGGTTTTGGACAGGGTCGTCGTTACTGCACGCATCTGCTCTCTCATCTTCGTCGCAACAACATTCCTCGTCAATGTTTGTATTGGTGAACTCGTCGCTTATAAGGAGGAATCTCTCCACCTTCTTGTCGTCATCAAACACTTGCCAATGTTTAATATTATCAGGCACTGTCGGCCTGTGCTTGACCTCGATTTCATATTTTTTGTTTGGGAATATGGGGATCTTAAAAACTGAGGTTGAGGTGGCCAACGTATCAGTGATCTGATTTTACTCTCTGGGGATAGCAGATAGGTCATACTCTAAAAATCCTTTGAGGAGATCCAGCGCCAAATTTTTGTACGCTCTCAGCCTAGGTTGTTTGGTCTGATATATGCCCTTTACCTGTTTTATGATTAGCTCAGAATCTCTGCGCACTGCTATCCTTTGCGCGCCCAATTATTTCAAAACTTGTAAGCCCAAGATTAGTGCTTCATACTCATCCATGTTGTTTGTACATTCAAATGTGATTTTGTATGAACACGTCTTTGTGTCGACCTCAGGAGGGCTTATCCATACACCGACACCAGTCCCTTCTTTATTGACTGTGTTGTCGAAACTCATGTTCCACACCCCATTTTCCGCGCGGTCTTTTGGGTCCACACACATTATTGTTTCCTGTGCAGTTTTCTCATCAACTGTCATGATGGTTGTCGGCTCTTCCTCTTCGAAATACAGGTCATTGTAGAATATAGAATAACCAACCTCAATGTCGATGGTGTATATAGGATGGTTATTTGGCTACGTCTTGCTGCTTACCATCTATTTCAGCAACACTTCTCTGTACAGTCGTTTGTCATGGCCAAAAACATGGATGGTGGCATATGGCATATCCATATGCAAAGTACCCTTTAAATTAATATCCCATGGCCTTGATAGCATCATGTCGAAATTTTGGGGTATGTCCATGATGACTACGTCCATAACCATGTTATTTGAGGGGATTTGAGCCAATGACACAACTAGGTCTTTGATGAGGCCCAAACACTTGACTTTCCTTGAATCAAAAGAGAAAAGGTATTTGTATGGCCTGGTTATATCCAAACCCAATTCATCCATGATCGCCTTTGGCATGAGGTTGTGTGACGCACCGAAATCCAGCATGGCATTATGCAGGTTCATGTCATGGACCTTTAGACTGACGTAGAACATAGGGACGTCCTCGGTATCATTTGTCTCTTCAATGCGCAAACCAAAAAGGATAGCGGGGTGGTCATCTTGGATATTCAAAGTATCGGGGGTCCCTCCCATTTTTAGCATTTTAATGATTTTCTCCCGATACTCACCTTTTCTAATAAGTTCGTTGAATGGGACAAAGATTTTGATTTTGGCCATCTCATGTTCAAATATTAAAGGGGGAAACACTTTCTCTACCTCTTTTCCATGCGCTTCCCGGCTTGTTTCCAGTGCTTTCCTCAGGGCCTCCTCCTTTGAATTCGTCTTTTCAGCTGTGTCCTTGGGTGGGTTTTCCGGCTTCTTTCAGCTTGTGGAATGGGTGTCCATCGAAGGTTTCCTCATGGGGTTCATTTGTTGCAGCTTGGAAAGCATGTCTTTTCTCCAGAGGTTATATTTCTTCTGGAACTGCATGATGGCATTCTGACAGCCTTTTCTGAACTCCTCTGTATCCCAAGACGGTGCATCATCTATTTTGAGTATCATATCATCGTCCATCTCCAACATGAATTTGTCATTTTTGCTCATGTATCGATCATGCTCTCTCTTTGTCAAGAACACATGCAGGTTTTTTTCATCGCAACAATTCATCTAGTCTTCGAACGCCTGGTTGAAGTCTTTGTCCACGTAGTTGTTTTGGAATGGAGGTCTTTTCTATTGGTCACCTTGATCTCTCTACTCCCTTGGTTCCCTCTGTTTGATCTGAGGAACTTGACCCCTTATGAGGTTCTGATTTCTGGGCAGCGGGTCGTTATGTTCTCAGGCAGCGGGTCTATTTCCCATGGAAATTATTTCCATCATTTTCTCCATCATCTTCATCATCAAGTCGAAATTTTCATCTGAGGACCGAGATGTCGATGACTGTGCATCTCCTTGAGGCTTCTTATCTCCTCTGTTGAATCTATGTTTGATCTTCCCCGACACCATCATGTTTACTTTGACCTCGATAGAATTACTCATTATAGCATCTAGGTTTGTTGATCTTCTTTCTCTTAACAACAAGGTGAAATCATTGTTGAAGGATTCGTCGTACCGCAACTGCGCAGCCCTAGGAGGTGGATTGACTTCTGCAGGGATTGAGTTGTACACCTTCAAAAAATGGGATGAGAATTCCTGCATTGTCTCTTCCAGTGATTTCTTCACATTATTGTACTTTGTTAACAGCTGTAAAGGGTTTTCCTTGTCCCCCCATTTATTCAGAAAAGATATCTCCAATGCGACGAAGTCTCGAATGCTCATGGGCAGGAGGGATTTGAACCATTTTCTTACATCTCCTGAAAGGCTCTGCGCAAACATCCTCATTTTTGCGTCTACATATTCCACCTCCTCCAGGTCGACGAAATCATTAAACCAGTCCAAGTGCCTCTGGGCGGATACACTTCCTTCAGCATCATAGAGCCTAATTCTCTAGCTATAATTTTGAGGCAAGTCATGTAGTTGGGCTGGCAGAATGAGGGGGGAGAATCTGGTGGCCATGGCTCCATGAGGATTCAAATTTTGAGGGATATTAATTGATATCAGGGCTTGCAATTTCTTCGGGTCGAAAACAGTCTCGTCCAAGCTGGTTT
Organism: Picea sitchensis; assembly: GCA_010110895.2. Taxonomy (NCBI): domain Eukaryota; kingdom Viridiplantae; phylum Streptophyta; class Pinopsida; order Pinales; family Pinaceae; genus Picea; species Picea sitchensis. Next base: position 41,482 of record SNQJ01S0030417.1, on the reverse strand, counting down.
CTAACTTAGACCTAAAAAGGGTTTGCTCAAATAATTCGTCAAACTCAAGGTCGTCAATGTTCTACGCGCCATCTTTGGGTAAGGACATGATTTTTTCCAAGTAGTAGAAAGGGTCTGGCGCTTTCTCTCTAGTCCTACATAGAATCTTCTTGGGGTCGTATACAGGCTCTGTAGGTTTTGGGTCAGGATTTACTCTGGTATAGATCATATTTGGAGCCAGGGTTCCTGAACTGCGCTACTTGGAGCTACTGGTCTTTTGGACTGGAGTCACCAGGGTAAGGGTTTTAGCCGGTATGGATGTTTGTCTCTCTGTTACCCTCAGGGGTCAAACATAAATGTTAGTCGTTCTCCCAGGGAAAATCTATTCAATTGTGTCCCCGACAATGACGTCAAAATGTTAGCACTCCATAAATCTATTCGTCTAATAAACAAACGAGGAAGGTAACTTTTTCAACAAACTTTGAGACACGAAACTAGCCTTTTGGATCTAGAGAGGGCTCTCTCAGTGGGCGTGTTCTCTGCGTGGAATATGGCTACACCTTTGATATAATGGGTTTTGGTTATATTGGCGCAAGAAAGTAAGAGATGGTCTATGGAGTTGATTCGAGGAAATGACAGAGAAAAATGACTCGGTGACTGGACTTGAGAGGATAAGGCTAAGTGAGCAACAGTCTTCAGTGTAAAATCATAATGTGTGGTGGGGGAGAAAAAACAGGAAGTAACTTGGAGCACCGTTGCGGGAAAATTCAGAGTGAGCTTTTAGAAGAAAATGTTTTGTCTAAGTGGCACGAAAAAGAGGCGTTGCGCAACGAATCCACAGGTTCGAAAATTCATTCCGAAGTAGACAGAAAAATATATGAATAAAGATGACAGGAAGCACATACACAAAGAAATAGGCACAATACATCCAACTGCTACAATCAGAATCTTTTCATCAAGTTGTAGGACCTTTGAATTAAGTTTTGGTCTAAAACTCAAATTACATACAATAGTTATCGTATACCAATTTTGCCAACCAACCTAGCTTACATCGAAAATATGAAATATATAAACGAGGGCGTCGCTTGGGCTACCCTTTTTTCTAACTGCTAGCTCTAAAAACTAGGAAACTGAGTGGTATGAGTTAGAGACTCTTCGCATGGTGCTTTCCAAAAATAGACAATAATCACGTATGTTTACACATGACTGTTCGCAAATTTTCCATGAGGGTCTGATCATCAGTCAAGTCTCTATATGAGGAAAAGATGTGTTAGTATTTCCCTTCGATCGGATGTTTGAGTGGACAGGTGTCTGCTAGGAACTCCTTATCTGCTATAATGACTTTGATTTATATCGCACACTCATTTGTTGGGAAAAGTGTGCACGACAAGTGGTTGTTTGATGGTCACAAACATTATCAAAACGGTAGAGTGCTTTAGGGAAACGTGTCCTTCAAAACTTCCAAGATTTTTCTTATGTTTTTGGATGCAGAGACGAACACCAGATAAACTTGTTTTTTCTTCGTGCTGGTGAGAGTTGCACGGGCTTCTTTCTCAGCCACTTTACATTCCTTGGAATGCTTTGTATGCCTTTCCTTTGACATCCTCTATGCTTCTCCCATTTGTACAATGGTGTCTTCCACCTCTCTGAGCTATATTTTTAGCCATGCCGCGTTCCCTTCATGACCTTGTGCTGCTGACGCTTCCATAGTCTTTGTCGCTAGTTGCCGCCGCAACTCCATGTTTTCCTGGTAGAGTTCAAAGATAACCAGCTTTGCCTGATTTAATTGTTGATATGGCTCTTAATCATTCGCTCATGTGGTATCCATTTCCCTTGTTCTGCTCCTTCTTTCACAGCTTGATCCTCTAGCAGGCTCCAGCCGGATGGCGCGCATGAGTAGTTCTTCGGCCACCGATCTCGCACGCGGATATTTTGAAACTCAGGCTTCCTCAGCTTCCTTGTTCTTCCTTGGCCTGCCCCTTCTCTGAGGTATTTTTTGTTGGGGAGATGGGGCTTCTACTATCTTTCCTCCCTACACAAGTCTTTTCGCTTCAGGTTCCACACGGTTTGATCTTATCGTCTCTGTGGGTAAAGGAATAAATCCTTTCACATCCTTGGGAATGCTTGTTGTAGGTGAGAACGACTCCCGGGCGTTTTGGGTCTTGGACCTAGCAATTTTGCTGCTCCGCACGCCTTTCCTTATGCTTTGGGAGGTCTCCATGGTGTGACTTGTATGTATTATGCGTGCGGAGTATCCGGAAAATGCACAGGGAGGGAATTTTGATCAACCTGAACTGGAAAGGGAACTTGCAAACAGAGTGCGGACCTAGTTTCACAACTGAAATGGGTGTCGAGCATATGAAATTTATAAAAAGTTGGGCAGAAGGAGGGATCGCGCCAGAAAACAATGAATTCATGGTGACAGGATGTTTTGAATCGAATTGTAGATTTTCCATGGAACATCCCCGCGTGTAGAACACAGGAGATAAGGTTTGTAGGGCATGCATGATACGAACACCGTGATTTTTCATTCCATCAGCCTTCATGATGAACTGATAATAGTTGTTGCACTTGCCGATGCAACTTCCATTAGCTACTTGACTCGACCTCATGCACGTAGAGACTAATTTCTTAATAGGACTCGACTCTTTGGAAAAGACATACCCGTACCACTTATGCATGTTTCGACTCTGACATCCCTTCTCGTTTCCAAGGGCCAACCAGTCACTTGTTGACTTCGACCCCACAGTGTTGTGTACCTAAATTCACATGTTTGGGTGCATGGGCCATACCCTGACTAAAACCGACTCTAAATGGAAAGAAAAATGGCAGCGCTAACACACAGGACACCCAAATATCCTTAGATGCCCTACTTTAGGTTTGATCCCTGAGAATACCTCTTCAGGACTCTTGTCCTTCAAGGTAGCATGTGGACACCTATTTTGAATATACACGGCAGTGGAGGTAGCTTCTGCCCATAAATAATTTGGCAGATTTTGGCCAAGGATCATTGCTTTCATTGCCTCACAAATTGTCTTGTTTTTCCTCTCAACAACTCCATTTTGCTGAGGGTTATATGGCACGGTCAATTGTCTCTTGATTCCTGACTTTCAGAAATCCTCAAACTGAAGAGATTCAAACTCTCCTCCATTGTCTTTTCTAAGGATTTTGATGTGTTTCCCTGTCTTCTTTTCAATAAAGGCTTTATACTCTTTGAATTTATCAAATGTGTCACTTTTATCTTTAAGAAAATACATCCAACATTTTCTTTAGTAATCATCAATAAAAATTCCATAATACAAAAAACCACAGAGTGAGGGAGATGACATGGGACCACATACATCAGAATGAACCAGATCTAAGATGCCCTGAGCTCTGTTGTCACTACTAGGAAATGTTTTCTTTATATTTTAATCTAGCATGTATCCCTTACAAATTTTATTTTTACTAAGAGAAATAGAGGGCATGCCACATACCATGTTTTGTAGATTTGGAAGAGCTTTGTAATGAAGATGTCCAAGTATTATGTGCCACAACTCGCTGGAGATAGTCGCATCATGAGCCAATGCCTAAGCTGACTGTCCTGAAATGACGTACAATCCTCCACTATGAGTTCCAATGGGTTTTGTTGTACTTAAGTGGTTACCTTTATCCCATAGTAGTGCCTTCTTGTCCTTGAAGATCACCCAATATCCCTTGTCCTCAAGGGTTGCAAATGATAGTAGATTCTTCTTGAGTCATGGAACATATAATACTTCATTAACATGAAGTCCAGTCTCAGATTCTAATCTGAAGGAGATAGAGCCTACTCCCTCTATCTTGTAACATTTGTCATCCCCAAGCTCAACCTTCTCTGCAAAATATTTTGACTCTAAATCTGAGAGGATCTCCTTGTACCATGTCATGTGCTTTGATGCACCACTGTCTACTAACCAAGTTTTCAGCCTCGTGAAAACTGAATTGGATAAGGCAGAAACCAAGTAATATTCTTTTCTATTTTCTTTCTCATTAGAATGACTTTTCTGATTTCTTTTGGATTCATCATCCTCGGCAGTTGAGGCATGATGTTTCCCTTTCCTTGGATATTTCTTTCTAAACCAACAATCTTTAGCAAAATGACCTAACTTATTAAACTAAAGCATTTAATCTTAGATGTATCGATATTCTTTCCTTTGAATGTACCTTTGGTGTTTGGCTTCCTCTGAGAGCCTTTCCCTTGAATCTTGATGCTAAAGATGAGTGCTCTTCTTTCATTGGCTCGCTCCTAGTAGTTGTGTGACTCTCCTCTTGGAGGAAATCATGCCATAAACTCTCAAATGTGGGATGAATCTCTCTCCCACTTACATTGGATAAGAAGGTCTCCCATGAAGAAGGAAGACCGTCAAAAATGGCTTGCACTAAATCATCATCGTCCATTGTCACCCCTGTGACCAAAAGTTGATCTCTGATCTGGGCTATCCTAGAACAAAAAGATTCCATTGATTCACCTTTCTCAATCTTCAAATACTTAAGCTTGTGCTTAAGTGTCCTCTTCTGACTTGGAGCCTGTTTCTCATACAGATTCACGAAGGTATCCATACAGTCCTTGGCAGTCATTAACGAATTCATTGCAAGAATTATATTGTCTTTGACTGAGTCAAAGATGATTTTATTGGCCTTTGATTGACTCTTCCTTAAGGTCTCTCTTCCTACATTATTCGTGGGTTCCTCCACCACTGTGGTCACATACTACTCAATATCATGCTCCTGTAAGATATTTGTTATCCGAAGCTTCCACACATTGAAGTTGGCAGCTCCTTCAAGCCTATCCTTGGTCCTAACTGAAATGGAGGATGCCATGGACCTTACACTGGAAACTTAATCAAGCTAGCTTGGATCTGTGTGTACCTACTGCTACACTTCAACACGTTTAACACACCCTAAGCTCTGATACCATGTAAATTATGATATTGATTTCTTATGTGGATTAATTCTTTTATTTTCTTCAACACTTTGATTCCAGCTTAATACACTTCAACAATACCAAATCATAATAGAATAGAAATAACTATGTAGATGAGAAAGAATGCACATCAACAACACATATACCCTGGGGAAACCCTGTACAGGGAGAAAAACCCCAGAAAACAATATTCCTTTATTGCATTAATAATGTAAGATCACTTACAATATCCACCATGAATGTTTTGCTCTTAAAGAGCTTGCCAAGGTTACTCTGACCTGACAAACACCTAAAAGACCTTGCTAAAATACACCTCTGATATGTTTCCTCTATTTTTGATATACAACACTGATATGTTTCTTTGGTATGTTGCCTCTTTATCACTGATATGTGCCTCTATTTCTTCACCCTTAACTAGCATATCAAAACTGTGTTGAAGAGAGGGGTCGACCTCTTCTTATATAGGTTGAAGAGGAGAAGAGGAGAGGTTTGAAATAGTAACATGTTTGCATGATTTAATCATAACTTAGCTTCATACTTTAGTTCGAACTTAGAACTAGACTTGAGACTGGTTACAACTTAGCATTATACTTTAGTTCGAAAATAGAACTAGACTTGAGACCTCAGTTACAACTCAACATTACACTTTAGTTCGAAAATAGAACTAGACTTGAGACTTCAGTTACAACTCAACATTACACTTAAGTTCAAAAATAGAACTAGACTTAAGACTTCAGTTGCAACTCAACATTACACTTTAGTTCAAAAATAGAACTAGACTTAAGACTTCAGTTGCAAATCAACATTACACTTTAGTTCAAAAATAGAACTAGACTTAGGACTTCAGTTGCAACTCAACATTACACTTTAGTTCTAAA
>SNQJ01S0030417.1:15410-29126 GCA_010110895.2 Picea sitchensis | reverse complement strand
TTAAAAAGGCCCTTTATGAATGAACATGATAAGATATTGGTAAAAAAGGTGAAGCTTCATTATTTTGCAATGACATTTAATACAATATACCAATGTAACGCTCATGAATATCATTCAATGTCATTTATATTTTGGTTTACAACTACTTCTAAGATATTGATAGAATCACAAATTTTATTACAAATGATAACCTGTTTGTAATTGACATCAAATTTAATAAATATGTTATATTGTAGTGTATAAAATTTTAAATTATTAATTACATTATTTGACACTCTATTGTGGTGCCTAATTTTTCGATGAACTAGTATTCCAAGAACATACTTGCACTTAGCCTACCCAATAGTTTCTTTGTCTAAGCCTTTCACGAAGTTGTGTTTAGTTTGTAACAATTGCAACAAGATGTGATGATCTCAAAGGCTAATCACCTAGCAATAAGACATGATCATCTTATAGGCTAATCACATGGCATTTCACATGACCATAATTTTGATTCCAATTTTGTATTATGCATTTATGGATTTGAACCTGTGTGGGGAGGATAACAATTGTTCCTCTCAACCACCCAAACTAGACACAATTAACTATCTTATTCCTTGATAATGTTGATATTGATCTTCTTGTCTTCCTTGAAATATGTCTTGGTAATGAGGGTGTCAATATGATTTCACATTTGATGGTTGTCCTTCTCCCTACACACCAATTTCATTTTTCTTCTTTTCAAAGATAATGGCATCCTCTATTATATTTACTTTGTATTTGATTACTCTATCCTTGGAGATAATACCATCATATTTGGCATGTACATCCAAATATGGATGTACATGATGGAGTTCAACTTCTTCAAGTATCTTCTAGTGACCTTGACTCTTGTCTTCTTTCTCATTTTGAAGTTGCATATCAAATTCTTACATCCTTCCTCAATTCTAAATTGCATTTCTTATTTTAGCTCATTGGTATTTAGGGATTCCTCAACCTTCTTGCAAATTTCCTCTACAAGTTTTTTGGTAGTCTCTTCATCCAAGATCCTCGTTTTTTGTTGATTTCGACCATGCGTATTTTATTCTTTCAATATCTTGACCTAATCCACTATTTTTTCATTATGGTTTCTTAATCTACATATTTTTTCATCTTTATTTTTCAATTTTTCCCTTGACTCGTCCTTTTCCCACTTTCCTTTGCTAATTTTTTCCTGTTTTAATTTTTGAACCTTCTTAATGAGTTCTTCATTAAGGTCATGTATCTTAGATAGCTTATCACCCTTCATCTTGATCTCTTCTTTTTATTGTTTTCACTCCTCTTCAATTTTATGCATCGCTTCCATTTTGAACTCCTTGATCCATTTTGTTTAGAATACTTATTCAAATACTTCCCATGTGATGTTTTGTTTATTATTAACATTCTTCTACCACTTGCAAGCTTCACAATCAAACTTAATACTTTCCCCAAAAGTAGTCTTACAATATTATTTTACCATCCTTAACCATTCCATGGGATTGATTTAATCTTTATCTTCATCTCCTGTAAATCTAGGTATTTCCATTGTTTCCTAAGTGAAGTCTAACCACATAACTCAACTTACAACCTAATTATATTAGAAATAATTATCCAATATAATTATTATCTATTTTTCCAATATAATCTCATATGTTTTCTCTTTCAAATGGATTTTGAATCACCTCAATAAAACATCCCAATCAAAAGTTATGATAGTTTTAAGTGAACATACATTTGAAAACCCTGATTTGGAGTCTCTCCTTCTATCCAACCTTTCTTCTAATGTAGCTCTGTAATTTTTTCCCTTCTGAATTTGAAATTTCATCAAGTAGTACTCTGATATGTCTTCTCTACAATGCCATAGGTCTGACCAAAATTTGATGTTCCAAGTCAAAGTTATGGAAACTTTTCCAAAACTTGTTGATTTTTGTCCTTTTCTAGAGCGCGAACTTGTACAGAATTCCACATGTCCAATATCTCTAATGTGTTTCTAAAAATTTTACCTAGAATAATATGTTTTTTATTCTTTCCAAATAAACTGGTGGCACTCAATTTGAACTTTCCAAACTTCAGATATGATTGTTTTACCCAAAACACTTGTTTGAGACTAGTTTAAGGACTTGTCAAATACCTCTACTTTCCACAACCTATATCTCAGAAGTTAAAGTGATCCAAAATCTGAAATTTTTATCACAAGTACTTCGTTATGTCTCCTAAGGATCTTGAAAACTCAACAAGAAAAGTTATAGCAAAATTGTCTAAATGACTCGTTTGAGAATTATTTCAGGGCTAGTAAAAATCCCTAACTTCCACAAGATGTATCTCCAAAAGTAGAATGGCCCAAAATCAGAAATTTTTACCGAGCATACTTCACTATGTCTTCTCAATATTCTAAAAATTTCATAGTTTGAAACATCACAAAAAAAAGGTTATTTCGAAAATTCTAAGATGACTCACTTGAAGTAGAAAAACCCTAGGATTGATGCTCTAATATCAAATGTTATGATCCAAATGGTTAAAATATCAAAATAAAACAAAAGTACACGTTATTTACACCAATGTGAGCGTGGAGCACAACTCCAATAAAGGTAAAAGAGATATTTTACACTATAACTAATAGGAGAACCTCCTCCAAATATCCAAATACATGCATACATCACAATTCACATGTCCTCCATAATTACATGGTCTCCATATATACCTATTCACAGATTGCACATGTGGCCCCTTCATTATTAGGCCGACCCCATTACATATATATTTACACATTGCATGTGCATTTAGCCCCTTTAGATTTTTATGTAGACATTATTGTCCTAAACTTCTTACACAAGAAAACACACTGGTATAAGTGTGAAATGTACATTATCAATTGCACTTATGACATTGTTGAAAAATATTAGCAATTAAGAGTCAAGAATTTTTGCAACGAAGGCTATGGAATTCCCTTGCCAAATTTTGAGAGGATTGCTACCTCATATTGAAATAAAATTGTCTAATTTGCTCAAAATTTTGGAATACTACATGGTCACTGAGGTCTCTCTCTACTACATGCTCGTATCAAAGGGTCACTGTGGCAGTCACACTACTACTCAAAATCATTTGGTGGCATCTACTGGCCTAATTTGGTCAACAATGTTAATAGATAAGCCCATAAATGCATCACATGTAAAACCCATACTAAGATTCATATGCTTATAGCATCTTAAGCCAATGGTTTTATTATGGCCTCACTATTATACTTTTTAGGATATAAAATACCACTCAAAAACATGTACATTTATATGTTGTCAAAAACATCGTTTTATAAGGATTTCAACCACATAATTTTAGATTATTTGTCTAGTTTTTCCAAGGAAAAGAAACACAATTTCTATTCCATTATAGAATAAAAATCACATTCTTAAGGTTCTCAAAGCATGATACAAAAAACACCAAATTCATGTGTATACTTCTTTTACAAGAGTATAGAGGCACACTGCACTTGCAAGATTAAAATCATATAATTAATGTACATGTCATTTTTGGCCCTTTAAAAAATAATCCTCAATCATTATGCCCCTTCTTATTTTTAACTTCTTACCACCCCCTAAACAAGGTGTTGCATTAAGTAATTGTAAGTTGGAAGGTGGCAAATGAAGATCATAGAGGGAACCAATTCCTTATCTAAATCAGAGGTATGTGTTTTATAAGGTCTCTTTATTCCACCTAAAGGGGCTTTAGGTACAACTACCTCCCTCAAGGAGGAAAGTCTAATATCCATATCTTCTACTCTATCCCCCGAGGAAGGAGTGGATTCCCGAATCGAAATTTGTGGTTGTTGATTTAACTCATTCTAATCATCGTCATTATCCAACATTGATTCCTCCAGAAAATTCCATCTCTTTCATATTGATTTGATTGTTTTTTTCCTGGGACGATGAGCTCAAGCATGAAGACAAGTAACTTGTAGATGTCTTGGAAGTTGACATATTCAACACCCATGAACGTTGTGTTCTCACAACCCAAGACCTTAGTGCAATCCATTTGAAAATCATTTTATTTGGAAGACCCTACTAAGTACTATCTCAACACAGATGTGATTGTACATGCACAATATCACTATAGTTCTATCAAGATCTAATTTTATGTAAGTGTCGAGAGTATTCTTAATATCCTCAAAAATTGATAAATACCATAAATGTAATGTCAAATTGGGGCATCAAACCCAAACTAACATTCTAGTAACTAACATAGATTTATGATCAAATCCTAGGAACCAAGGGGTTATAAAAAGTCCCATCCTTCCCCAAACCCAAGGATCCTCCTCAAACACTTTCTAACAATCAACATGATCATAGAAATGAGTAATAAAAAAACCTGTGGAGAAAGAGATATCGCAATTTTGTATCCATAGCAAATGGATCCACTAATACAAAGTCAATGTAGGAGGCCAATACCCATTAAATTTGCAAATAACCACATTTTTTTGTAAATATTGAATGTGGATGGGTTAACCTATGGCACCATGATCTCTACCAACGGTGCCTCATCAGTGTTCTATAGTATACAGGCACTAGGAATATGAGAAGGCTTCGAAGCATTTGGAATGGTAGATTTGTTTCCGATCGCATCCCTAAAAGACATAGGTTTTGAAGTTGAAGGCATTTCTAGCACCCATCACCCTCCCTACAATCGCAACACCAAATTAAGGGTTCAATCTTTAACTATGACGTAGTTAGACAAAGGTGTTAATTCCTCAAGTTATTTACCCTCAAAAATTAAAATTTGTTGGATGACATAAACCTTTTGTGATAGCTCCAATTTCTACTTGATATCCACCACATAATCAGCATGATTCACCCACAAAATTAAATACTTCTCATAAAGAGTCTTTATCATTATCTAAAAATTTTGCTTGGCATCAAGGACTACATTCGACACTTGAAGGACAACATGTCTTCAAATACTTGACACACAAGCATATTGAAAAAAAATGGCCATGACTCTACTAATATTTTGTACTTATAACCTTCAATGCCAAAGAGTAATTCTACAAAGAGTTGATGCACAAACATTTCATCAAACACTTCGCATGCAGTCTTGTTGACATTAGATTCCAAAGAGAAATATCGAGGCATTTCAACAAATACTTGGCATGAAATCTCTACTACCATGATAATATTGGCGGCCAAGCAAACACAATTGGGCTTTTCTTTAAACAATTTGTGAGTAAACATTTCATCAAACACTTGGCAAGCAACCTTTGGAACTTTGGTGCCCAATGCATTGTCAACAATTCAAGAATTTGGCACTAATACCTTCTTGATGGCCACGAATCGATCACGGGCCACAAGTGGGATTTTCTTCAATACTTGTATCTGAAAACAAACTTTGAATGCTTTGATTCTACAAAAAATCCCCATGCATAAGCATCCCACCCTTGGTCGATGCACAACATCTGTAAATCAATGATTATGTTGGTGGGTGAGATAGATACGATCTACAACTCCAACTGGACAACAAAAGTCTTGGAACTAGAACACAACATAAAACCACTCTCACTACATACACCATTTTCGGTGCCTACAATCTTTTTTTCTTACCAATCATCTATCTCTCTATAATCAAGACTATTATTTTGTAGTTATATTTTATTTCATATATCCATTGTGATGTCTTTGAATAATATTTGATGTCATTTACATTTTTTTTTGCAACAATTATTCATATGTGTCATGAAATTTATTATAGATGGCATTCTTGTTGAAAATGATATTGACCATGTTAGGTCCATTTCATTCTATTGTGTAACTTAACAATATTAAATAAAAGGGGTGGCAGGAGAGGGTGGGGCTATCCTTTCCCCGAGAGGAAAAATATAGACTCTATTATCTTGGAATATTGGTCAAACCTCTAACAACTAGGTTGAAGCCTATGCATTACTACAGGGATTGGGGCTAGCAAAGAAACAAGGACTATCTTCCCTCAAAATCCTTGGAGACTCAAAGATAAGTATCTCTCATTTGAGATGCAATTCTCTCCCTAAAGACATGAAATTGGCCTCCACCTTCCGTTGAATCCATTTTGAAGTAGCCTCGATGAAAATCATGCCGCATTACATCTTAAGCAAAAACAACATGGTGGAAGACAAACAAGACAACAAATCACTCATGGATCCTCTTGGATCGTTAAGGGTGAATGATCGTATCCTAGAAGTTTCCATCCCATGATGATATCCAAACATAAATTCAAGTGAAAAATAAATCCAAAAGAACATAATAAAAAACAACTAACTTGGATGTTGGTGGAGTTAAATTCTAGTAGTCTCCCCCTCGATTGTCATCTCCCCATTGTAATGATGAAACGGGGTGGCTTGCATCCTCACACAAGTAACAGATGGATTACTCAAATGAATCGACATGAGTGCTCTTCTCCAAGCCTATACTTTAGGCGGATCCATTCCTCCTTCACCATAGAAGCATGCTCAATGTCTATTTCAGGAAGGTTCCAGACTATTTGTTGGAAGGGTAGGACTCTCACCTTAATGTGGACAATACTAGTATGGAGGAATTCATCGTCATCCACCTTAATTTAGCACATACGAACATCACTCGCAGTATGTGGTTAGTCCTTTCTAAGCAGTTCACGAATTAGAGACAAGGATATATATCGTGTGGAGAAGATGACGAATAATGGGTGTCTAATTGGGGATATGCATCGAGCTCACCAGAGAATATTGATAAGAGTTATGTTCTAGTTGATATTGGGACAAAACATCGACAACCACCTCATACAAACACGTCGACGTTGGGACTATGCACGTCATTTTGGCCTTCAGATTTGTGGAGGCATACAAAATTTTCAAGACCAGGAAATGGAGAGGCATTGTGTTGGAGTAGCGAGGTGGTGACATGATCTATGGAATGAAGAGATGGATGAAATTATGCATACGATCCAAAATTTGTAGTTTCAAGTCCAAGGCATGTCTAATCAGTAGCTCACGGTAATGGATATTTTGGCATAGCATCGCTAGGAGCAACATCAAATGAAGGATGAAAAGGAAGTCTTATGTTATGAGATAGAAGAGATGAAGAATAGATCAAAAACTCCACTCCAAACAAGAATTAATAGACAAATTACATAGGAGGGTGAGAAACCAGACAATTTGAAAAGGGAAAAGGAAAGATGGATGAAGCTACTAGAAGGGAGTTAAGAAGGAAGCAAATATGATTTACTTGCAAGGAGACATGGAAACCATGTCACAGATGTATGAGTAAAGGAAAAATTCATTATATAAAAGTAGTTTCTGATAGTGAAGATGAGATGGATGAGAAGGAAAGTGGAGTCATTCATAACATAGAGATGAATCAGAGGGAGGAAGAACATGTCTCACATGCATAGGGAGAAGAGGGACCCATGCACCATGCTGTAGGGATTGAGAAGCCTACCATTGCATCCATTAGTGGAGTGCCCAAGTTTAATACCTTCCAGATGAAGGGAGTTGTGCAAGGACAACGAGAAATAGTACTACTTGATGGAGGAGTTTCTCATAATTTCATTGGCATTTCTATGGTAGAAAGGAGACACATTCCCACCATGGACTTTGAGGGGATTTTGGTTGAGGTAGCAGGAGGATGCAATATGGCTTGTGACAATTATATTCCACGGATGAGCTTGACCTTGGGTAGATACACTTTGACACGTGATTTCTATGTAGTGAATATACCAGATACAAACATCATACTAGGTGTGCAATGGCTTAGCACATTGGGGCCAATCACCACCAACTACAGAACCATGGAGATGTCTTTCAACACGAAAAATGGAAAAAGGGTCACACTTAAGGGGATGATAGGAGAAGCACCTAGAGTGGTAACATCTAAACGAATGAATGCAATATTTAGGCGAGAGGATGTGGCCTATGAAGCAAAATGTTTTGTGATGGAGAAGATTCATGAAAGGCACAAGTAGTATCCTCCGGACATACAGAAAATACTTCACAAGCATAAGAAGGTTTTTGAACCGATTCCTCCAAGGAAACCACCATATAGAGGGTTTGAACACATCATAGAATTGGAAGAATGGGTCAATTTGGTCATCACTACACCATACAGGCATCCCAAGAAGCATAAGTATGAAATTGAGGGTGCCATTAAAGAACTATTAGCTATGGGGCATATTATACCGAGTTCAAGTCCCTTTGCATCATCAGTCGTGTTGGTGAAGAAGAAATATAGAACTATGCACTTGTGTATTGACTACAACGCCTTGAATAAGAAAACCATAAAAAACAGGTATCACATTCCCAGGATAGATGAGTTATTGGATGAGATACATGGCGCAGTGTACATCACCAAAATTGACTTGTGCTCTAGATACCATCAAATTAGGATGAGGGAACGCAACATACATAAGACAACTTTCAGATGTCACTATGGGAATTATGAGTTCCTTGTCATGTCTTTTTGGTTGACCAATGCGCCAGCCACCTTCCAATCCTACATGAACCATGCTTTTAACAAACAGTTGAAGAAGTCCCTACTAGTATTCTTTGATGACTTGTTGGTTTACAGTAGAACATGGGAAGATCACCTCACACATGTGGATGAGGTCTTGAGCATCATAGAGGAACAATCATTATATGCCAAGGAGTCAAAATGTGAAAATTGGATGACTGAAGTTCTTTATTTGGGACACATTATTGGGGAAAAAGGGGTACAGGTTCACCAGGAAAATATCGAAGCTATAATTGATTCACCCACACCTAAGACACTTACAGAACTCAAGGGATTTATTGTTATTTGTAGTTATTACAAGAGGTTTGTTAAGGGATTCTCTCAATTATGCGCACCTTTGACTGACTTGACCAAAAAGGGTGCATTCAAGTGGAGTGAAGAGGCACAGTTGACCTTTGAGAAAATGAAGAAGGTAATGAGGCACAGTTGACCTGTGAGGCACATGTCATGTACTATCTTTACCAAACGTATCTCAACCATTCATTTTGGAGTGTGATGCATCAAGTTTAGGGATTGGATCTATACTCATGTAGAATAGGCATCATATTGCCTATCAGAGTCAAAAGATAGGAGGGCTTGAGATACTATACACAATTTATGACAAGGAAATGTTAGCTATAATGCATGCATTGGACAAATTCAGACAATACCTAGTAGGGGTGAAATTTGTGGTCAGGATAGATCATAACAGTCTCAAGTACTTTCTAGAGAAAAAGGACCTCAATGAGAGACAACAAAAGTGGGTGAGTAAGATCCAGGCTTATAACTTTGACATAGAATATGTCAAGGGAAAAAACAATGTGGTAGCAAATGCCTTGTCTAGAATACCCTCAGCTTATTCCATGTCAGAGATATCAATTGATTGGAAATCCCACCTATTGGTAGATTATTCAAAAAATAAGTTTGCATGTGAATTAATGGATGGATAGGTACATGATTGTAGATAATGTCATCTATTGCAAGGGAAGGATTTATTTGGTTCATGAATCTTTGTTCAAGAAGAAGGTACTACAATCATTTCATAATTCATCATTAGTTGGGCATCAGGGCTTTCTTAAGGCATATAGACAGATTAGAGAAATATTCACTTGGAAAGGCCTCAAGGAGGATGTCATGCGCCACATCAGGGAGTGTGTCATGTGCCAACAAAACAAAGATGAACACACCCATCCAACATGTTTACTACAACCTCTTTCCATTCCATAGCACAAACGAGAGAGTGTATCTATGGACTTCATTATAGGTTTACCAAAGACACAAGGTAAGGATTGCAATTTTTTAGTAGTGGATCGCTTGACCAAATTTGTTCATTTTTTTTCATCTCCATAGATTACAATGTATCTCAAGTGGCAGATTTATTCTTTAGGGAGGTTTTCAGGTTGCATGGGTTTCCCAAGACTATTGTGAGTGACAGGGACAACAAATTTATGAGCACATTTTGGCAGGAATTATTTCATCTAATTGGTACATAATTAACCCCAAGCATTAGCTATCATCCAAAAACAGATGGCCAAACTGAAATATTCAACAAGTGGGTGGAGGGGTATCTTAGGAACTATGTGACAGGTTAACATAAAGCATGGGTTAAGTGGCTATACTTGGGAGAATATTGTTACAACACCACTCATCACATATCCATTGGTATGTCTCCCTTCTAGGCCTTATATAATTATGATTCTCTCACTTTTCAGAGATAATGTTTGGAGATTGTAGAGCTCCTATAGCTAAGGAGTGGATACAGGAAAGCCAAGACATACTGAGAAATCTCAAAAACCATTTGCAAAGAGCTCAAAACCAATAGAAACTATATGCAGATAGAAACAGGGTGGAGCACACTTTTGAGGTAAGGGACTTATTCTATCTAAGGCTCCAACCATACATGTAGGAAACCATGAAGAAAAATGGAGCTGAAAAACTCAAACCCTGCTTTTATGGTCCTTACAGGGTAAAGAGGAAGGTGGAGGAAATTGCATATGAGCTAGAGCTACCACATGGAAGTAAAATTCACAATGTCTTCCATATTTCATGTATGAAAAGAACAATGGGACAACATATTATTTCTAATGAGGAATTACCTCCAATAGATGATGAAGGACAAGTGATATTAATTCCAGAGGAGATATTGGAGGCGAGGAAGAAAAATCTAAGGAACAGGGCTATCGGAGAGTATCTGATCAAATGGAAAAAATTGCCAATAGAAGATTCCACTTGGGAAAATAAACGGGTGCTACAACAGACAGATTTAGAATTGCTTATGGGCAAGCAATTTCTAGCAGATGAGATTGTAATGTCCCCTTCCATGTGACAGGGGCCTTGAGAGACTTAGTAGTCTAGTTGTTCCCTCTAGACTATAGTCTCAATAAAATAAAAGGGAACTCAAAGGAAAAAAGGAGTCACTAAGGTGTTAAAGTTATATTATTAAAGTGACTTAAGAAAAAAAGGAAAATAAAAGATAATTGGCTAAGTTGGGAAAATAAAGGTGAATTACCTTAGAAGCCAATTAATTAACTTAAGTCAAAATTAGAATTGGAGGTAGAAAAGGAGAGGAGGGCGCCTCACTCCTCATTCTTGATCATTTAGTCTTTTGCACGTGTGAGCTTGAGAGGTTGGGCGTTTGAGGGTTGTGTCTCACTAAACCCTAGAGATAAAAAAGGAGGTGAAATATTCCTTTGTTCTTGATCCAATATTGGTAAGGGTGGTGAAAGGTCCCACCCTCACCATTCTATTCAGTTTCATATCAATATTAGAAGGATTTGTGGAAGTAGGGCATAGTTTTGGAGGTTTTTTGTAGGTAGGGCACACTATTGGAGGAGGAAGTGTTTGATTTTCCTAGGGGAAGGTAGATCTGAAGCCAAACATTGCCTAGAAGAATTTTCCATCACCCAAGCACCATTTCTCATCAGTTCTTGAGGGATTTTCTCTGCATATTTATTAGTTCTCTTAGTTGGGTGAATTTCTGAAGGAGGGTGCATCTTCTCTTAGAGGTTTAGTGATTTGGAGGGTTAGATCTCACAGTTTAGGTGGAGGATCTCATCATATGTGTTCTACATCATCATATCTATAGATCTACAATCTTTTCCATGATTTGGAGGTCAGAAGAGAGGAGGTTGAAATACTTAGAGTCCCTATAGCCAGGGAGTGTGCAACTCAACTAGTTTGGGGAGTCAGATTGAAGAAGGGAAAGAAATTGATCATGTTTACACTTGCATACAACCATTAGGGTTTTTGGAGCACTCACAACTCTTTTATTGTACCTGGGAGGCATCTTCAGCGATAACTTCTATATTTCTACTATATTCTTCCATATTTGTATATCTCTTGTATGGAGGTTGGTTTACTAAATAAATAAAGGTCAAATCTGAAGTTTTTGGCTATTCCATTGTGTTATTCTCATGTATCTTGTTGTTTTCATCTATTATTGTCCATCTCTATCATCTATATGTTGTGAAACTTTGGGAGACAACTCCAGCACAACCCTGGGGAAAAAAAATCCAAAAACACTCACAAAAACAAGTAAAAAATCCTTTAAGTTCTTGGAAAATCTACTTGGGAACATTACAACAAATGAGACAGGAAGGTTCCAACCTCCATAATAGTTTCAGGAATGTTTTTTTTTTGTAAATTAATACTAGGTATATTTTATAGAGTATATGCTAGGAGATGGATAAATATTTTGTATAAGAACAGAGCAAGATCGGATGTTGATCATAACTTAGGAAACCAAGTGCATGTTTTCGCCATGGAAAGGGTTGATTTTGGAATTTTGTATTTTTGCTACTCCTATCATTTTCTGCTAACTTTTTTAATATAATTTTCTAGTTTCTTTAAAAAAAACAATATTACATAAAGAGTTAAGGGAACTCTAAATGAATGGTTCATATGGCACAATACTTCCTAAGGTTTCAAAAATGGGGTAGTAAGCTAAGTGGGATTCACTGTGGGGAAAATGTCCACAATTAAGTGCACTTGTCTTGCGATAGATGACCTTACAAGAAGTCCTAGTAACTAGGTGAAAACCTTGGAGGTGACGATAGGTGCATGCAATTCAGTTCACTAGTTTTAATCTCACTTATCCACCTTTGTGAGGATCGCTCGATGCAATAACTATTCAATATCATGAGAAATTGATCATTCTAACTAATGCTCACGGGATATGGATCATGCATTAATGACGTACTCTACATAGATAATCACCAAAATGATATCTCATATGTTGGACTATGAAATGGGCCCAAATACATAAATAAAGAGTAAAGAGAGAACTAATCGAATAGTTCATAAGGAACAATACTTGCTAAGGTTTTACAAATAGACTAGCAAGTTAAGTGGGCTTGACTATGGAGAAAAACTCCACATTGAAGAGAACTTGAGCGAGAGGAGTCTTAGGGTGGGTGACCTCATAGAAAGTACTAGTTACGACGTACAATCCCTAGTGTTTGCATGTGATTCATTTCACTAGTTTCAATTCCGCTTCCTCATAGTAACACACCCAAACCCTAAATACTCTTTTAAGGGGTGGGGCATCATAATTTTGTTTTTCCTTAATTAATCAAACCCTCCTTTTGTTAGAATATGAAGGATGTGTGCTCATTTTACCATTGACAATACCCTTGTCACCCAACCATAGGTCGAAGCCACCCATTCGAGCACCTTAACCTTGATAGAGAATCATTCCGGAAGCAAACCTAGGCTAGATAGCCATACAAAGGGTAGCGCACCTTTCCCCAAGGATAGCACATCAAAAAAGGATGATCAGATGTTCAAAACCCTAGCCAAGAGATAGTCCAAGCCAAAACGTAACTGTTAGCTGCACCAACAGCTCTCCTCCAAACCTACGCATAAGACTGCAATTGCACTGTGCAGAACTGGCTCTCTGCAACTGTTGAGATGTGTCAAATGAGAGACTGACGCCCTGTATTTATAGTGGTTCTGGCAAACTTACTGGGGCCAACTTCTCCTTATGGGTTCTTGTCTGTTCAGTATATTATTATTATTTATGGCCGACTTCTTCTCTTTGAGGCTAATAACCTAATATAAATTATCTTCTTGAGCAGACAAGTCTTCTAGGGTTATTAGTCAATTCATTAGGGTTTCTTCTTGCTTCCCAGAGTATTCTATTCTCGTCAGGTTCACACGTGGAGGTAAATACCTCCCACAACTACCATAATATCAACACTCCCTCCTAGCTAGGGAGGTATTACAGGTAATGGTCTTGAGCACA
>SNQJ01S0030417.1:0-11864 GCA_010110895.2 Picea sitchensis | reverse complement strand
GGTCAAACACTAGATTTGACCACAAACTCAAACTTCACATCTTGGCTTGCTGAGAGTATCAAGAGATGCGCTAGGCTAGAGCACACTGATCTGTCTGGAGATTAGGTCAATCCATTCACTTAAGGTGCCTCAACAAGAGGATTAGGGTTTATGCCACTGCTCTTGCTAGTAACCCTAGCGACAGTGTCTTGGAAGTTGCTTCTGCTAGTAACCCTAGCGGAAGTTCCTCAGCGAGCTCAATATCCTAGTGGCTATGTTTCCTTCCAGCGTTTAAACTGAATGAAAGAGGTGTCGGCCCATAACCTGTTATAATATGAAGGATATGTGCTCGTTTTACCGTTGACAATACCCTTGTCACCCAACCATAGGCCGAAGCCACCCTCCAAGCACCTTAACCTTGATAGAGAATCAATATGGAAGCAAACCCTAGGCTAGATAGCCATACAAAGGGTAGCACACCTTTCCCAAAGGATAACGCATCAACAAAGGATGATCAGATGTTCAAAACCCTAGCCAAGAGATAGTCCAAGCCAAAATGTAACTGCTAGTTGCAGCAGCTACACCAGCAGCTCTCCTCCAAACTTGCGCACAAGACTGCAACTGCACTGCGCAGAACTGGCTCTCTGCAACTGTTGAGATGTGTCAAATGAGAGACTGGCGCCCTATATTTATAGTGGTTCTGGCAGACTTACTGGGGCCGACTTCTCCTTCTAGGTTCCTGTCTGTTCAGTATATTAATTATTATTTCTAGCCGACTTCTTCTCTTGGAGGCTAATAACCTAATATAAATTATCTTCTTGAGCCGACAAGTCTTCTAGGGTTATTAACCAACTCATTAGGGTTTCTTCTTGCTTCTCGGAGTATTCTATTCTCGTCAGGTTCACACGTGGAGGTAAATACCTCCCGCAACTACCATAATATCAACACTTCCAGGGTCTATATCATGTTCTGTTCGTCCAGATCTCTCCAACCACTGTCTCCACACTCAAAACCAAGCTACGGACTGGAAGATATGTCCTTCCCAAGTTCTTCAGGCACTTATTGGTCAAGGGCCACGTGGCATTCACGTGGTCCTTCTCATACATGTCATCCTGAGTTCCCCAAAGTCACAGAGCTCCTAGCGCCCCTAAATCTATGGCGGAGATCCATCTACCATTAATCAGACGACAGATTTTCCTCCTCATTAATGCTTATGCCTAAGGGAAAGGTTCGGCATTCGGCGCTTCGGCCCTTTTGGGAGTATGCGATCTAATGACCCAAGTCTCCCGGAGTACCTATCTCTCAAAGCCCCATGAGCTTGCGACATGGCTTCGGCCTTCGAACATTTTGGCTTATCCTCGACACTACACTCCAAACCTCCAGAGCCCCAAACTCCCAAAGGGTCGATCCTCGCACGGGGTGACGTACTATATGTGAAGGCAAATAAAAGTGGGTCATGCCTACTTCTCCCGCCAAATGGAACAAATGGTAAGTGCCAGGCGTGATACACGACAAGGCATAGATGACACGTGAGACCTTCGGTGGGTGACACGTTTCACGTGTTAATAGGCCTATAGGGTTTGCAAAACGCACAAATCCATGTGACGAGTGGCACGTTGATCATGGGCCCATGTCACCCTAGATGACGTCACTGTGCCACGTCACTCAAAACCGATAGCCTTCCAATCCCTTCAATCTCATGGTCAAGCTGTGTCCACATAACCCCTGGATCGGCTGCCTCTGTTACTTCATAATTTCGGCATTCAAGGGATCTGTGATATGACTTCCTCCTTACCCCGAAGTTGGTCAGTTTTGGGCTGACCATAGCCTAGAGCTAACGGTCAAGCTCTGTCCACGTATACTCACAGATCTATGACTCTCGTAGCTTCGAAACTTTTCTCGTCAGGAGTTTTGCGGTGAAAACTCCTCGTGACTCCCGGAGTTGGTCAGCGTCGGGCTAACCACAGCTTAGATCCGACGGTCAGGCTTCGTCCACTTGGATCCACAGATCCACAACCATTGTTACTTTGGGCTTCCGAGCTTATCGACACGCCACAACTCAAGTCCCCCGGAGTACCAAGTCTCCGGACTACGAGATCTAGTGCCACGCGTCCCCTGTATATCGACAACTGAGATTTACTCCGTCGTTCGCAGCTTTGGGAGTCTTCACACCTTGAAGACTCTCGTCCAAATTCCTCTGGAGTGTCAAGCCTCCGGACCACGAGATCTAGCACCATGCCTCACTAGCAGCAACAGCCAGGATTTACTCCCAAATTTCTCTTGGGCTATACACTTAGCTCTTGGCCGAGAATTCGCTAAGGCCGTGAGCTTGAACCCTTGGTCACACAGATGAAAGGTTTGGAGGATGCACCCCCTTGTCTGCACTCTAAGAGCGTTATACCTCCTGAGCTTACAAGTACCTCAAATGAATTGAGGGGATGCTCCTTGTGTTTCTTCCGGAGTTTAGAACTTAGATATTTCTCCACTCCTACGTAGCTTGTGTGGGCTTTGTGCACCTTCGTGCTACCTCTCTTGAGCTTAACGAGCTCCCTTATCCAGGAGGCCCAGAATAATTGAAAGTGTAAACATGCACACGTGAAACGGTGCCCAAGGTTGATGCACTCAGTTCAATTTCTCTAAATTGAGCCACTGCAGAGCTTGAGCATTTGTGTGTACAAACCATGTCCAAACCATATAGTTCCTTACTTTCCTAAGTACATATCCATCAAGCACACATGCACATACCTGAAACATTCACAGGATATCCAACTTTACTTTACAGTTAGAGCTCAATTACATAGGGTATAAGAATACTTATCTATTATAGGTCGCAGCCAACTAACTGACTATGGGTGTTCGCCTTTCCACCCATCCATAGNAGCCACTGCAGGGCTCAACCATTTGCGTGTACAAACCATATCGTTCCTTACTTTCCTAAGTACATATCCATCAAGCACATATGCACATACCTGAAACATTCACAGGATATCCAACTTTACTTTACAGTTAGAGCTCAATTACATAGGGTATAAGAATACTTATCTATTATAGGTCGCAGCCAACTAACTGACTATGGGTGTTCGCCTTTCCACCCATCCATAGGCTCAGAGACATTCACTCTTAGCACTCTGGCCACCCCCGTGCCAAGCCATGATATCACTAGGGAATTTATGCCAAATTATCAGATATCCTTTCTCTATCACAACCTCTACGAGGTTTATCAAATGTTCCCTCAGTATCAAGCTCACGGCTTTCTGCTCAGATTTTGTTCTCTTCCATTTCTCCACTGGAGAGCCTCATCTGCCCTCTTATTTTCACCGATCTATATGCATGCCCTTCTCTCCTTGCACACATCCCTCCTTGGGAAGGTTCTCCTTTCTGTCATGTTCCTTCTGTCAGAAGGAAACTCAGGTCAACCTAGGTCTGCTAGACCCTATGGTACTTCGGGTTGACATTCTTCGACCAAACCATGCTTCCATTCATGTGGGTGGTTGATGATTTAACCACCGGTCCTTTCTTCATTAATTGATTCCTCCTTGGGAACCAGAGGAGGTTTATTATCCCCCATCAAAGGGAAATTTGGGGTCATTTGACATAATGCACCCTCTCCATAGTTCTCATTCTTTCCTCTAGTGATATCATGGCCAGTACTTCAAGGCTTCACCCCCACAGTCATTCATTGGCAGTTTAAACCATAATACATTTACATTGTTCCCATGTCACAACATGGTAATCATGATTAATGATTAATTACAAGTTGGGGAAAACAGGGGTGTTACAATCCCCTCCCCCTTAAAGGAACACCATCCTCGGTGTTCTTTCTTAGTAACAGTTGTCATGCCTTTTCTCATTCAACTGCTTCAGAAATCTTGATCCTCTTTCTTGGTCAAGTCCTTTCCAAACTCTTGGCCTTTGTTAGCTACCTTCAAAATTCTTGGACAACAAGCATATTAATCACAATTTTCATGCGAAAACATTTGTTGTTGTGCAAAATTCAAGAGGAAAATGTCATAATATAGCACAATACTTATCTGTGCAGTTCGTGGATTTTCATCCACATGGATATCTTGTTCTCTTAGCTTGTTGTTTTTCTTAGACATACCCATTGTGTGCATGATCTCAATCAATAGTTTAAAAGGATGATCAAAGTCTCCTCTTCCTTGCGTTCACTCACCCTCCAGACCCAGGCTCAAGCATCCCCTTCTCTGTTATACAGTTTCTCGGGCGACCCTTCTTGCCTTGCCAAGGCTTTCTCACACAGGACGAGTTCCAGAGACTTCATTGATCCTTACAGTCGAGGCGTCCCTCGGACCTGCTCTGCCGAGGCATCCCTCTGGCTTGTGTTACCACAACACATGTTCTATGGCAATCGTGACTTACCACATGGTTTTCATGTCTCAACAGTAGCCATCTTTCACGCTTTCGAGCTCTGACAACCTTCATCTGTCCTCCCTGGACAGATCCTTTTCTTCTCACCTGTATCACAAGTATACAGAAATTTATGAGATATCATCATAAATTTTAATTTCAGAATTTTATTGCAAAACTATCACCCACATATTTTCCCCATTCCACATCTAGTTTTAGATTTGTTCCGCATAGGAAACAGATTCACAAGCATGGGACTTTCCTTCCCATAGCAGTTTGGCTCAGTAGGTAATTGGTCTTCCTTATGGGCTTACAATATTGCCATATCCAAGACCCTTCTCTTCCTTCCATTTCAACATTTCTCAACCCAACAAATTTTTAGTTCCCATGCACATTATATTTTCATTGCACACTTGCAGTGGTTCAAAAACAATTTCGGAACCGTGCCTATTAACAATCAAATTCATTTGCTCAAAAAGGAAAATACCATTCCTCGTAGTTTGGATCAGCAGGAAATTTGGTCTTCCTTATGGACTTAGAGCATTGCCATATCCAAGACTCTTTTCTTCCTACACTTTCAACTTCAATTAGCCAAACAAATTGTTAGTTTCCCATGCACATATATTTTCATTGCACATTTACAATGACATCACAAACAATTCTTAAATTATGCATGCTAACATTCAAATCACATCTATAAAAACATGAAAGGGAACCTCATTCCTTACCTATGCATCATTTCAACATACCAAACCTTTCAAAATGTAGTTCAACATTAAGTGAATTTAATCCAAGGGGCCAATATCCATGGCCACATCCACTTACCATGCACCCTTGCATTGATTTCAATTTTACCATACTTATGACAAGCATCTTGCCATGGTGTGTTGAGTTCAACCAACCTCTTCACCATGTGGCTTATTCATTCTCATTCACTCTTACAGCAGGACCATGCTTCCTGCTACAGGATGATCATGATCCCAGATCAACACATATGAAACTAGAAGTTTCTTTTGAATGCACCCAAGAATTCTTCCTTCATTAGTAACTAGGGTGCCAACACTCATGGCCACCCAAATTTTCTCTTTTATTTAACACCTCTACAATTCAAGTAGAGTATTGGAAGGTCCTTCTTCCTCAATGGGAAATCCATTGTCTGCCCTTTTTGTGAAAAAATGCAGTCTCATCAATGTATTAAATCAACGTGTTGTCTATGAGCACTTTTGTTCCCAATCATTCCTTGATAGGTCAAGGTATTCATGACATATTAGTTCATGAATTCTTCCAAGGATTTCAATCAGTCTTTACTGCCAGAGGTTCACACCTCCATCATTCAAGTTCTCCTTCCTGAATCATACCCTACTTGGGTATCAATGGCATACAACGGCCTTTCAAAATTTCGTGCATAACAATAAAACATTTCAGAAGGGATTCTTACCCAATCCCTTCATACCTTGTGCCACATAGATATGAACACTTTTATACATGTTCTTGGCTGCTAGCACCCTCTTTCTGATTTTTACCTCATTAGTAGTGCTTTATGGGGACTTTTACAGTCCCTTCAACAATCTTTCAATAGCAACCTTCTCATAGTCATCCTCTGCTTGAGGTTGTTCATCATTGGAAATTGTCTTCCTCGACAACTCCAATTTCTTTCTACACATGACATACATCATAAATATATTAGTCGATATGTAAAATAAACGAATACTTTATGATTGTACTTTTAGTTTACATGTACTTTTACATCATGCGTGTGCATCACTTGCACATTTAATATCATTCATACCTAGTTGGTATTAATATCAAGCTTCATATCAAGAAGCTTCACAATGCATTAAATCCATGCACTCAGGCATAATTAAACACAACTAAGCATTCATCATGTAAGCTTATTGCTTGCACCTTTTCCATGTCATCCACACACATGGACATGTAAAACTTCCAGATCCTTCTCCCAAGGATCTTCCAATCATTCTTATGATAAGTCTCATAGGGATACTCATCACTGAGTTGCTCTCTCAGCTGGAAGCTTTCAGTCATATTATTCTTGTAAGCATATATACACATATTTGTATATATGTAAGTGCAACTCTTGCACCTTTTTGCCTCATCCATTCACATTGATATTTTATTTTCAGCATTAGTGTTCTTCAATGAGAGATTACAATCACTTATATGACTAGTCTCATTGTCATAATTCATACTGATGTTTCCCTCTCTTCATGGCAAGAACCAACCAGGGTCACTTTTCCCTTTTCTAGGAATTAGCAACAGTCCCAAAGGACTCTTCTTTATCTTGCTTAAATAGATTATCTTTGTTGCATGTTTCAACCATTATAGGTCAAGTAAACTGACCTTACTCATGTTCATCAGTTCTCTAATCATGAGGAGTTTCGTATACAAGGTTTAATCCTTGTATAAGAGAAGTAATTATTACTGCTAAGAACTTTATCAATCCATACCAAATTCCTTTAAGCACAAGGAATTTTCTATTAAGGTCCTAACCCTTGTATAATCAGCCATCTTAAATGTTAGAGGCTCCAATTGCCCATGCTTAGAGGAAGTATTACAAACACCAGTTTATCCATCCTTCGGGCTTAAGCTACCCTTGAAAAGACCCTGCCATAATCAACCATTCAAATTCAGGTCTTATCCTAACTGCTTATCAGCACATTTCTACTTCTGTAGGGACAACCATTGATCCAACAAGTCAACAATTTTAATCCTTATGTTGTTGTCATCATGCTAAGATTTATGCTTTAAAAAATTGAAAACAACAAAAGAGTTCCAATCGACAGTTGTTTTCCTCAAGGAGTCAATGCACATAATGAACAATTCTTTTAAAGGTTGAAACATTTTTCAACATGCTCACCTTAGCCTTGATATACCAGTCCTATGACTGGTCTCTGCTCCATCCAAACCTATGTCTGAATCATGCTTTACTAGACAGAGCAGAGCAGAGTGCCCTCTCCCTTAAAGTTTCTAAGAAAGAAAATCACTTGACTCTTTCATGAGCCCAAGCAAGCCAAGTGTTGTTGCCACGCTCTAATACCAATTTGCAACACACCCGACCCCTAAATACTCTTTTAAGGGGTGGGGCATCATGATTTTGTTTTTCCTTAATTAATCAAACCCTCTTTCTAGGGTATCTATCATGTTTTTCTCATCTAGAGCTCTCCAACCACTGTCTCCAAGCTCAAAACTGAGCTCTGGACTGGAAGATATATCCTTCCCAAGTTCTTCGGGCGCTTATTGGTCAAGGGCCACATGGCATTCACATGGTCCTTCTCATACATGTCATCCTAAGTTTCCTGAAGTCACGGAGCTCCCAACGCTCCTAAATCTATGGCGAAGATCCATCGACCGTTAATCCAACGGCAAATCTTCCTCCACGTTAACGCTTACGCCTAAGGGAAAGGTTCAGTGTTCGACGCTTCAGCCCTTTTGGGAGTATGCGGTCTAATGACCCAAGTCTCCCGGAGTACCTATCTCGCGAAGCCTCGTGAGCTTGCCACGTGGCTCTGGCCTTCGGACCTTTTGGCTTGTCCTCGACACTACACTCCAAACCTCCAGAGTCCTGGACTCCCGAAGGGTCCACCCTCACACGGGGTGATGTACTAGATGCGAAGGAAAATACAGGTGGGTCCCGCCTACTTCTCCCGCCAAATGGACCAAACGATAAGTGTCAGGTGTGATATGCGGCAAGGCAAAGATGACACGAGACCCCTTTAGTGGGTGACATGTGTCACGTGTTAATAGGCTTAAAGGGTCTACAAAATGCACGAATCCATGTGACAAGTGGCACGTTGATCGTGGGTCCACGTCAGCCTAGATGACATCATTGTTCCACATCACTCCGAACCGATAGACTTCCAAGATCTTCAATCTCACAGTCAAGGTGTGTCCATGTAACCCCTGGATTGACGGCCTCTGTTACTTCCTAATTTCAGTGTTCGGGGAATCCGTGATGTGACTTCCTCCTTACCCCCGAAGTTGGTCAATGTCGGGCTGACCACAGCCTAGATCTAACATTCAGGCTCTGTCCACGTATACTCACAGATCTACGGCTCTTGTGGCTTCAAGACTTCGCCCTTCGGGAGTTTTGCGGTGCAAACTCCTCATGACTCCCGGAGTTGGTCAGCGTCGGGCTGACCACAACTTAGATCCGACGGTCAAGCTTCGTCCATGTGGATCCACAGATCCACGACCATTGTTACTTCGGGCTTCGGAGCTTATCGACAAGCCACACCTCAAGTCCCCTGGAGTACCAAGTCTTCAAACTACAATATCTAGCGCCACACGTCCCCTGTATATCGACGATTGAGATTTACTCCGTCGTTCTCGGCTTCGGGAGTCTTCACACCTTGAGGACTCTCGTCCAAATTCCTCCGGAGTGTCAAGCCTCCGGACCACGAGATCTAGCGCCACATGTCACTAGCAGCAACGACCAGGATTTACTCCCAAATTTCTCTTGGGCTATACACTTAGCTCTTGGCCGGGAATTCACTAAGGTCATGAGCTTGAACCCCCGGTCACACAAACAAAAGGTATGGAGGATGCACCCCCTTGTCTGCACTCTAAGAGCGTTATACCCCCTGAGCTTACAGGTACCTCAAATGAATTGAGGGGACACTCCTTGTGTTTCTTCCAGAGTTTAGAACTTAGAGAGTTCTAAACTCCTATGTAGCCTGTGTGGGATCTGTGCACTTTCGCGCTACCTCTCTTGAGCTTAATGAGCTCCCTTATCCAGAAGGCCCAGAATAACTGGAAGTGTAAACATGCACATGTGAAACTGTGCCCAAGGTCGACGCACTCACAGTTCAATTGCTCTAACTTGAGCCACTACAAGGCTTGAGAATTTGCGTGTACAAACCATGTCCAAACCATATAGTTCCTTACTTGCCTAAGTACACAATCAAGCAAAAATAAAGGAACACAACATATCCATCAAGCACACATGCACATCCCTGAACATTAAGAGGATATCCAACTTTATTTTATAGTTACAGCTCAATTACACAAGGTATAAGAATACTTATCTATTACAGGTCGCAGCCAACTAACTGACTGTGGGTATTCGCCTTTCCACCCAACCATAGGCTCAGAGGCATTCACTCTTAGCACTCTAGCCACCCTCGTGCCAATCCATGATATAACTAGGGAATTTATGCCAAATTCTCAGAGATCCTTTCTTTATCACAGCCTATGCGAGGTTTATCAGATGCTTCCTCAGCATCAAGCTTGCAACCTTCTACTCAGATTTTGTTCTCTGCCATTTCTCCACTGGAGAGCCTCGCGCACCCTCTTCTTTTCCTGATCTATCTGCATGCCCTTCTCTCCTTGCACACATCCCTCCTTGGGAAGTTTCTCCTTTCTGTCTTGTTTCTTCTATTAGAAGGAAACTCGGGTCAGCCTAGGTCTGCCAAACCTTGTGGTACTTCGGGCTAACATTCTTCGACCAGACCATGCTTCCCTTCATGGGGGTGGTTATTGGTTCAACCATCGGTCCTTTCTTCATTAACTGATTCCTCCTTGGGAAAAGGTTTATTATCCCCCAACAAAGGGAAATTTGGGGTCATTTGACATAATGCACCCTCTCCATAGTTTTTCCCATTCTTTTCTCTAGTGATATCATGGCCAGTACTTCAAGGCTTCACCCCCATAGTCAGTCATTGACAGTTTAAACCATAATACATTTACATTGTTCCCATGTCACAGCATGGTAATCATGATTAATGATTAATTATAACCTGGGGAAAACAGGGGTGTTACACTCATGCAATAAGTATTAAATGGACTATTTGATATCATGAGAAATTGGTCATTCTAACTAATGCTCAAGGGATATGAGTCATGAATTATTGACTTACTTTATGTAGATAATCCCAAAAATGATATCTCATATGTTGAACTTGAGCAAAAGAAGTATTGGGATGGGTGACCTCCCAGGAAGTCCTAGTTACTAGGTGCAAGCCCTAATGTGGTGGTTGATGCATGCAATTCATTTCACTAGTTTCAATCCTACCTCTTCACCCCTGTGAGCATCACCTGGTGCAATAAGTGTTAAGTGGACTATTTAATATCATAAGAAATTGATCATTTTGACTAATGCTCATGGGATATGGGCCATGCATTAATGACTGACTCTATGCAGATATCCCAAAAATGATATCTCTTATGTTGGATTGCAAAAGCCCACCAAATCCTAATATTAAGTTGCATTATTTAAAAGTCTGAAATATCAAAGCCTACTAATACAATCATAATCAAGAGTATCACATTGTTGATGGATGCAATTTTAGACTCAGTTTCTTTTTCCTTATATAAACTTTTCCTTCATATGAATTTTGATAGAAAAAGAAAGGGTGTAATGCATTATATATACGATTCTAGAGTTTACCTTTACAAGGTAGGCCAATGCAAAATTCATAATTTTGAATTGAAGTGTGTAATATGTACATATGGATGGAGAAATTCATCAGCGTACCCAAGTCACAAGACACTTTCCTTTTATGTCGTTCCTTGTATTCTTGTGTCAAACACCTAGACACTCATGGCACTTGTGACNATTCATAATTTTGAATTGAAGTGTGTAATATGTACATATGGATGGAGAAATTCATCAGCGTACCCAAGTCACAAGACACTTTCCTTTTATGTCGTTCCTTGTATTCTTGTGTCAAACACCTAGACACTCATGGCACTTGTGACAAAAGTGTTAGACTTGGGACATGTGTCCTAGTTAGGTTGTATATCCCATGCATGTCCAACACTCAAGTCATGCATATCTCAATGTTGGCTAATTATTAATATCTCATGTGATGGCATTGGTCAATTATGTTCAAAGTATCAATACTCAGATCTTAATGCATCGGCCCTAGAGCTAATAACCTTTGATGATGGCGATCCTCTTGAGGGGTCATCCACCACACCAACATATGCAATACTTAGAGAACAATGTCAATGCCAATGGTTGTTATACTAATGATTTTGATTATGAGATCCAGGGAGTATGAGCTATGAGATTCTTCTACCCTATTTTGCATTTCCCATTAGTATTTCCATCTATGATCTTAACTATGTATTATGTTTGATGACATTGAATGAGAAAATTAAAACTTGTGCTTCTATATGTATGATCTATGGTGTATTCTTGTGTGTTTGAAGAATTGTAATTCTAAATTTGAAATGTTAGAAAAACTCACATCTTTATGTCTATAATTTATTTCTGCAGTATATACATATATTTGTGTCCCCACGTCCCCTTGCAGGGATCTATGTGTCTTGTGTTAGACACTCATGTCCACATGTTCCAATGTTGGATGACTTAGGCTAGTACATATATAACACTTTATGTTTTTCAATGTAAAAAATGTTGAATTTTAATGAAGATTTGTACCTTGGACAAGTGGTTCCTATGGGTTTTTAAACTTTTACCTAGGGATGTGGTCCACAACTTAAAAGTGGGTCTTTTTCATAAAGTCACTTTATAAGTGGTAAAGTGAACTTTAAAT
>SNQJ01S0030416.1:197243-210271 GCA_010110895.2 Picea sitchensis | reverse complement strand
GGTTGAGGGACATAGTCAGTTGCAGTGCAAGGCATGTCAAAGTATCCAGGTGATTGTCGAAAAGACTTTTCAAGTAGAATCAGTTGATAGAACATGAAAGAAGAAGAGTATTGAAGCTCAGATAGATAATCATAAGATTTTTTGGGTCCAAAAGCCTTTCAGTGGGAAGGTGTGATCAGAATCTGGACCAGGGGTCAAATTTTAGCTCAAAACTCAACGTTCTCGGAATTTCCTCAAAACAAACGAGAGCGTATCCCTCATCATCACAAACCCAATGCAACTTGTTTCATCTCAAACGGATGTCGGGAGCGAGAGATATCGCGATATGTTCGAATCATCAAACAGGCAAAAAAAAGGATGTTGACTGTGCAGTCCGTACAGGCTGACATGGGAGGGTCGTACGATGATGTGGCAGAGACCGTATGATCATACATTGATGTGACATGTGATGACATGGTAGTTGTTAATTGGCAGATGTGGACGAATCAGTTTGTCACACGTGGCATCTTATGGTCAAATGGTTTGGTGCCATGTGGCACCATGGTATAGGTTGGTTGGTTAAAATTTTATGGAATCCGTGGGATTCAAACCCTGGACCTCCACCTACATCCAAAGTCTAGGCAAGTCCGAATAACCAACGCACTACACCGTTGGGTCTTAACAATGTATGTTTTAAATTTTATTTAAATTAAAACATGTTAAGTTTGGGCGGTAAAAATATATGGAGTCCGTGGGAATGGAACCCCGGACCTCCCACAATAGGAAACGCTTTGGAAAAGGCCACACAACCAGCGCGCCACCATATATTACTTATTATATGTATGATTTAACATATATTTAAATGCGTACAGCTTGTAGTTTGGAGTGGGGTCCAGGTTGGGTCTTAGCCCCAGTCCCCAGTTTTATACGCGCCCAGGTGACCCTTTTCTATACAGAGGTTTGCGCATGGTTTTTTCCAAATGGTTAAGTTTTATGTGCCACCACATGTCACGCCCAGGCTTAACCTTGGAATGGGTGCCTAATTTTGCGCTGGGACGTGGCCATATGGCCCCCATGCGCCCAACACCTCCGACTTTAGGGGCTCTAATTCCGTTAACCGTTCGACAAATTTGCGCATTTTGTGGAGATGCACGTGGGTGATGGGTTTAGGCACGAAAAATTCTAAGAAGCCAGGTTATTCACACACAGGTGTGTTTTGGCGAACCAGAGACAACAAGCTTGAAGGAGGAAAATGGCAGGAGACCGAACTTTTTCATCTTTTGGCCAAATGAGGTGCCGAAAAATCTCAGCTAGGGGTTTTTGGACATTATGAATCCATTGGCACTATTTTCATAGCCATTTGAAGACTTCTTTTGTAGTTTTTTAACCATTGAAGTTTCAGGAAGCTCCAGGGAGCTTGAAGCCCTCATTGTTTGAGGTCATGCACAGATGAGCCTATGTTTGTTTTATGTGATTGAATAATCATTTTTGGCTAATTATTATGCTCTAAACATTTTGGGATAGGTTTCAGATCCATTTGAGGACTTTTATAGGTGTTTTTTCCAAAGAGAAGCTTAGGGAAGCTTAAAGGCCACATGTAGAAGAGGTCGTGACCGGATGAGCCAAGATCCGTTTTCAGAGTTCTATTAGTCATTTTTGGGGTTTTTATGTATTCTGAACCCAATGGTACAGTTAGAATTTCCATTGGAGTTGAGAAGTAGCTTGTAAAAGAATCTTTGACAAATTAATCCCAGAGAGCCAAGTCCATTGAAGGCAGCTCAAGGGGATGTAGCCCAGAGAGGGGTGAACTCCTTTATCATCTTGTTATTTTGATGAGTTTGATGGTTTTATTTGCTGCAAGTTATGTTGCTTTGTATTTTTTTAAAGCACATATTTAACCATTTAAAAGAACATTTCCTCACACATGAACATTTAAAAGAAGAAGCATAAACTTGGCACATAATCTATCTTGCATATTTTAACACATTGAGCAAGATCCTATAAAGTTTATTTTATTGAGTTAGAGGGTGCTTGCATAGAATAACAAGTCAACCTTCTATTAAAATATCAGTGCAAGATTTATGTGATCCTTGAGTTAAACGAGAAGGGAGTAGCAGAAGGTCTAGAACACCTTCCGGTGGTGAGAGAGTTTGCGGACGTATTTCCGAAGGAGTTACGTAGGATGCCACCAGAGAGGGAATTGGAGTTTACCATAGGCCTAAAACCAGGGACTGAACAGATAGCAAAAATGCCTTATTGAATGTCGACTCCAGAGTTACAAGTGTTGAAAATGCAACTGAAGGAGTTGTTGGACCTGAGACTGCTACGTCCAAGCGTGTGACCATGGGGTGCGCCTGTTATTTTCATACAAAAGAAGGATGGGTCATGGAGGCTTTGCATTGACTACCATCAATTGAACAAGGAAACGATCAAAAATCAGTATCTGTTGCCGAGGATTGATGATTTGTTCGATCAAATGAAGGGCGTGATGGTGTTCTCCAAGATCAATTTGTGATTAGGGTATCACTAGTTACTGATCAAGGAGGATGACATCCCTAAGACCGCCTTTAAGACGAGGTTTGGACATTACAAGTTTACTGTTTTACCATTTGGATTGACAAACGCCCTAGGGGTATTTATGAGTTTGATGAATGGGGTGTTTTGTAAGTACTTGGACAAGTTCGTCCAAGTATTCATTGACGATATTTTAATCTACTCGCGGACGACAGAGGAGCATGACGAACACTTGCACTTGGTACTATAGTGTCTGCAAGAGCACAAACTGTTTGGGAAGTTGTCCAAATGCTCTTTTTATCAATCAAAGATTCACTACTTAGGTCATGTCATCTCCGACGAAGGCACCATCGTGGATCCAGCCAAGGTTGAGGCTATTATGGAATAGCCTGCATTGACGAATGTCCCGGAAGTGCGTAGCTTCATGGGTTTAGTGGGATACTATTGACGGTTCATCAAGGGGTTTTTGAAGATAGCAAATCCGATCACGGAATTGCAGAAGAAAAATAAGAAGTTTGATTGGACCGAGAAATGTGCGGAAGCATTTTGGAGGCTCAAGGAGTTGTTAACAACAACACCAATACTAAAGGTCCCTGACAAGGATGTGGACTTCTTGGTATGCACTGATGCATCCAAGGAAGGCTTAGGCAGAGTCTTGATGCAAGACGGACGCATGATCGCTTACATCTCGAGGAAACTTAGAAGGCATGAGGAGAACTACACTACACACGATTTGAAATTGTTAGCCATCATTCATGCTTTGAAGGTTTGGAGACACTACCTTATTGGACAAAAATTTGAACTAAAGATTGACCACTGTGGACTACAACACATCTTTACGCAAAGCGACCTGAACGCGTGGCAACGACATTGGTCAGAATTTCTTAGCGAGTACGACTTCGAGATTACTTACATAAAAGGAATAGTGAACCAAGTGGCAGATGCATTGAGTCATAGACCACGCATCTTTTCGGTGTTGCCTCTTCAGACGAATCTACATGAAGGGATTATAAATCTACAGTGTGACGATGACTGGTGCAAGGAGGTCGAGGGTTTTATCAGACAAAACACAATGATGGTACCACGATTTGAAGGATTTTCGTGTGATTGAGATGGTTTATTGAGGTTTAAAAATCGAATCTACATACTGTCAAACGACGAGTTGAGGATGTTGATCCTGAGCAAGACTCATAGCGCAGTTTACATGGCTCACCCGGGAGTCATGAAGATGAGGGTAGACCTTAAACCCTTATTCTTCTAGAAGGGAATGAAGGCAGACATAGTCAGCAAGTGAAGGCTAAACATAGACACCCAGCAGGATTGCTACAACCACACGCTATTCTGGAATCGAAATGGGAGGTTAGTTCGATGGACTTTATTGTTGGATTGACACTAATGACAAGGAGACATGACTTGTTTTTCGTAGTAGTAGACACTCTGAAGAAGAGTGCTCACTTTATTCCTATGCGTACGACATATTAGGCACCTGACATAGCTAGAGTTTTCTCAGTGATATTGTGAGGCTACATGGCATGCCTAAGGGGATTATATCTGATCAAGGATTGGTGTTTACTGGACGATTTTGGACGATTCTCCAAGAGGCCTTGGGAAACCAACTTAACTTTAGTACTGCATATCACCCGGAGACTGACGGGAAGACCGAACGGAAGAACCAAACCTTGGAGGACATGTTGCGCATGTACGTGATGGACTAACAAAGGCGTTGGGAAGAATTCTTGCCACTGGTAGAATTCACTTATAACAATAGTTACCAAGGCACCATTAATATGGTACCTTTTGATTTTCTTTACGGGCGACCATGTCGGGCACCTTGATTTGAGATCGGCTTGCAGATACGGTCCAGGTGGGACCAGAAGTGATCCAAAAATTGGAAGATTAAATGAAAAATTTAAGACAAAGGATCAAGGAAGTGTAGGATTGGCAGAAGAGTTATGATGATGTGTGTCGTGTCGACCATAGTTACGTTGTGGCGATCGATTCTTTTTGCAGCTGAAACCGCATAAGAGTTCGATCTAGTTTGGAAAAAGGTGCTAAACTATATCCTAGGTTCGTGGGATGCTACAATATTTTGGAAAAGAGAGGCCGATGGCCTGATTACTAGCCTTGCCTAATTCTTGAGGCGTATGCATGATGTATTTCATGTCTCTACTGAGACTTTATGATTAGTGATCCTTCACATGATTTGACTTGAGCACCTTGTGGGTGTCAGATGAGAGTGCACTCACGGCTGAGCCGATCCACATCTTGGATCATCGCATTTGACAACTACGGTGTCGAACAATAGATCAGGTCAAGGTCTAGTGGGACAACTATAGTCCGCACTCGGTGACCTCGAAGGACGTGTATGATATGCACCAGTAGTTTCCATTTTTGTTTGACAGATAGACTTATGATACTGTGATACACTTATTTGACATGTTTACCATGAAACTTCGGGATGAAGTTTAGACCAAGAGGGGGTGTATGTAACATCCTCCTCTAGCGCACTAAGTGAACTTATTCTTTGAGGACACTTGCTCGCAAGTGATCTAGATTATTATGCTATTAAAAATTTTGATTTTGATTATGAGGTGTTATGGGTTGATGACATGTTGTTTTACTGCATTGACATAGACATGTGCTATTGACTCGGTTTACTGAGGGTGCAGGATTTTGGACCTCGAGGATGCAGAGGCATCGATGGAACCCCTTGGACTTCGGATCGAGTCAAGGAGTGTACCATTGGGGTTTGATTGTTTTACTGTGATATTAATGCATCTCATTAGATGATATGATATGGATATGTTCTAACATGATCTGTTGATGATGCAGGCTGATGATAGATTGTTGACCAGACTCACATGTGGAGTAAAGGGGTCACGCACAACTACTAGAGATGTTGAGGGAGAGGTGTGGACAACAGCCCTGCCACAACCTACTAGCACTCCCGCCGTGGCTCGAACTATAGGTTAATGTTTACCTAGTTCAAGAGGACCCACGATGTCATAAGGGAAGACTGCGATAGTTGTTGATGATGATTCTAAGTGGCGCACAATAAGGAGGGGGCCTTATTCCTTAGAGGCACTTAGTCTCCCACAAGTTCACCTGGCAGAGTATTAACTCCAGGGGTTATTGATGTCTACCAAGTCAGTCAAGAGGTGAGTGGCACCCTTGGAGCATGTGGTGCATCCCGAAGGGCACTTCGAGCAAGAAAAATGGAAAGAGGCGAGTGACACCCTTGGAGTACGTAGTGTGTCCTGAAGGGCACGTCATGCAAGGGAACATATGAGGCGAGTGGCACCCTTGGAGCACGTAGTACGTCCTAAAGGGAACGTCATGTTGTTATTGATAAATGAATGAACCTAGACGGCCCTAGGATGAACAATGTGATAAGAATTTTTAAAAACATTTTCCCTAATAAAATGTCGCCCATCACGAAAATTAAGGTCTAGGTCTAAATCATGCTATTGGTAAAATTTTATCCTTTTTATAAAAAAAAATGGTATATATATATATATATATAGATATAGATATATAATTAAAATTAAAAACAAAATAAATAATGAGTATGATCTTCGTTAAATCTCGTAACACGGAGGGAGTAAGAAATTTAATTTATTCATATAAAAAAATCTATGTTGGAATAAAATTTTAAAAAAAAGGGGGAATTGATTGTTTTATCTTTTTTATAATTTAAAATATACTAATTAAATGAGAAAAGGGAAAAATGGTTAATTTCCACCTGCCTTTTTGAAGTTCTAATTAAAAAGGGGAAAGAGGGAAAATCTAAAAAAATAGGAAACTAGGAAAAGAGGTAAACATATAAAGGGAAAAAGGGAACATAAGGGAAAAAGTGGAAATTCAAACTTAGGAAAGTATCTACCATTTAAGAGCTTTCTAATTTAAACTAAACTAGCAATTTAATAATGGGGAAAGCCATTAAAACTTGTAAGAAAATTTGGGGACACCTAGGAGTGATTCTAGGAGCAACTCTAAGTGGGTGAGGGAAATAAAGATAATTAATTAATTAAAGAAATTAATTTATGGAGGAAGGAAGGGGATGGGTGACACTTGTACGGGGAGGAATTTTTACGATTTAAATTTTAAAAACTTAATTAAACGAGATTTTAGGAAAGTAAGGAACCATGAAACTCTATATAATGAAGGGAGGAGATGGACGTTAGATCGTCTTCTGTTTGTGTAACGTTACACTGTAGAAATATCTACTTGACTGACTTAACTTGTGGGAGTTGGAATACCCAGCTCTGTGAGGAGTGGTAGCTCGACCTTGTGAAGCGAGCTGGGAGCTAGTTGAAATCTCTGGATAGTAAGTGTGTGGCCCCTTTGATGCTCGGGGGGATAAGGGGGAAGATGAGTACCCCTAGCATTGGCTAGGAGGTACCGGTGAGGTCTCGTCGGTCGGCAAGCGAGAGTTACACGGAGCGCACGGATGTCACTTAGAGCGGGCGATCAGGCAACGGTATGCTCTCTTCATTTGTGTATGATAGATTGTATTAGGACTTATGATTTTATCTGCTTATTTAATGGAGAAGTAAACTGATTTATTTTTAAAAATTGATGACTGAAACTTTTCTTAGCCTAGCTCGATGGTTGTTGACTCCCATGGCTTCATTTCCCCGCACATCTTGACCACCTTGTTGTGTTTATTGTGACCTTCGTGGTTGTTTATCCCTCGTCCCTAGCTCACTAGTCCTCACCTGAGCAGTCGGCCAGGAGCCTGATCTACGATCGTCGCCTTAGTGTTAAAAGACCTATGGATCTCAACGCGCTACTTTTCTGTGCGAGGATGATGAGAAAAGGACGAACCTGTTAGCCAGCTACCCTTGATGTTGTCCTTGGATGAAGGGTTTCCTTACTCCTGGATGCATTAAATAACCCCAATTCGAATGATGGCAAAGTAGCTTTAACTCTGCTTGTTATAATTACCGGATAAGTTTACCTCTGTGTTTTATATTTCTGATGATTTGGCACTTCGTTGCATTACATCCTTCGCAGCCTATATCTGTGTTTGTTTTAATGTCAACCTATTACGCTGTGATTTTGTCTCTGCACCTTAATATTGATGAATTTTAGCTGGAGCTTCTGCCCATCTAATTGACTGCCTACAATTTATTTTTGATTGCATTTTCTGGGGTGTTGGGTTGGAGATATTACCTTGGATCCTCTGCAAATTTTAGATTTCTAACTTATCCTGTGGAATGCATTTTCTAGGCGCTTGTTCCCACCGTTGGGTATGCGTTGTTTAATTCCCCCTATTGGGACTGCGTAATTGGTAAAACTCAACTTCGGAAGAGAGAATCCACTCTGCGTATTTATCCCTTCTTGTTGGCGATTCTCTTTGCACAAACATCCTTTTATAATGGCGATTTTACTCTGCATTCCTATGATTCTTTGGCGTTTACTCTCTGCGTTTCTCTCTTGTGCTCAACCTCTGCTCTTCTCGACTGTTGACAGATTAACCCCTGCGACTTAACCCACTCACATTCATTGTACTCCCGAATTGCTACCCATCACGATTTTAATGTTATAGAAGGTTTATTTATTTAGAACGGACGTAGGTATTTAGATACGATTGATTTAGCTCTGGATTCACCCTTCTCTGCACCATGATTTCATTTCTCTTTTAACGCATTTCCTATTTACTTCACTACTGTGTGGATCGCAATTGACGAGAACCTTGTTATTGTTTACACAATATTTGCATAGCGATAACACTGTTCACACCAGGTTTACACAGGATAATGATTGCACAATATTTGCACAACAATAACACTGTTCACACCAGGTTTACACAGGATACTGATTGCACAATGATTGCACCCAACAATAATACTTTTCACACCATTTTCACACACAACAATAATGTGAGTCACACAATGTTTACACAATCCTTTTAATAGCTTTCATGGATAACGATATTGGCTTATTGGGTAGCGATACATCTGGAGGCATCGATATAATTTAGATAGCGTCTTTCATGACTAAATTAGCGTTTTCTTTACAATGTGTATTAATCATGCATTGCCAGAGTTTTAAATTCGTCTTTGGATAAATTCCCAGCTTGCATCCACTTGTGGTGACAACGATGTTGCGTCTGGGCATTGTTGCATTGGTGACCGTGCAATGCTGCGATGTATGTTATGCATGACAATATTTTTCTGCTGATAATATTGATCCCCAACGTTTAGAATGGTAAAACATATGCGTTGGGATAGTGGAAGCATGAACAACAACTTTATTATTAACTGCACAACTGTCTGTGCTTTTACCATTATCATAAATTGGACAGTGCTTGGGACAGTGCTGAGCTTGTTAGTGATCTGTGAGGGTAATAGATCACTAAATGTTTTTTACTGTTTAGTTTATAATGGTTCCAATCTTTAATTGGTAACATATTTAGAGTTGCTATTTATTTGTTGTTTAAATGTGTAACGGTAGATTTATAATTGGTTTTAGGTTGGAACGTTGTGATAGATTTATAATTTCCCGTTTTTTTTAAATTGCCGAATTGTATACTCGATAATCCCATACAGCGGTTGGCTCATGCTAACCTGTTAATAAATCCTTGTTATTATTCAATTACCATAATTGATTATATCAACTAAATCGGTGCGCAAGATTACAGGT
Organism: Picea sitchensis; assembly: GCA_010110895.2. Classification (NCBI taxonomy): domain Eukaryota; kingdom Viridiplantae; phylum Streptophyta; class Pinopsida; order Pinales; family Pinaceae; genus Picea; species Picea sitchensis. The sequence continues at coordinate 201,130 of SNQJ01S0030416.1, read as the reverse complement.
TATTAAGGTTGATATCCATTTAATAACAAGAATTGTTGTGCTGAATTTATTATTTTAGGTAATAAGCATACCGTGTGGGCATATGTTAATTATGCTTGAATCCATTGGAAGGTATTTATTCCTTTATGCTCTATTCAAGGACCTAGTATTGAACTCGATTAATGTAATTGTATTCATGTCTTAACCACTTCTCTTTGCTTGGTCTCTTAGGGTCATTCCACCCCTTTTTCCCTAAACTTACATGGTCCCTCCTTATCAAATTAATACCCCGCAAGAGGGTTGTTGAGAGTTTTTTGTCCAGGTACACTACTATTTAGCATAAGAATTATTAGTGGGGCCATATTGTCGGATATTAATGTGTGATAAATGTTGGCATTTGTTGTGCCCCGTTTAGGGAAAGTTTCTCTCGCGCTTGATTCTTCGTATCAATGAATGATTTAGTTAAAATTTTGGTTGCGCGAATGAATTGTATTGTAATAATGGTGGTTTAGATCTTAGACTTCTTGTGCCTTGAGCAATGGAAAATGCTTGTGCCTTGGTTTTAATATGGTCCCTAGGTGATTGACATGTTGAGGATGTCATCCTTAAAGTGCGTTGTGTTTTTCCTAACACAAAGGAGCATGTGAATCTAAAGAAAAAAAAAATTGTTTTCTTCACCACAGTACACACGAAGGGGGACGTTACAGATCTCATCATAGGGCCTGAGAAACATCTTTAGGGTTTCAACCATATTTTTATGGGAAGTTTTGTTGGGAATGGAAAACAATGACATTGAGGCAACCAAATAAGTTACAGTGATTGCGGATTCCTCTTGTATAGAATGAATTTTGATGAAGATTTTGATCTGCCTTTGTGTTCATATTTCCAATTGCTAAGGGAGTTTGGGTAGATAGAAGTCGGGGCCACCAATTTTGTTGACGATGAATGGGTGGAGAGGTTATCATAGCATCCTTCAGAAGCATCGAGGATGGAGCTACTGGTTCTCGAAATAACAACGATGCACACTCAATTATTTGGATTATTTGGTTGGGTTTTCTCATAATGGATTTCCCAGGGTATATCTTGTTCTAATTTTCTAGATGGTCTGTTAATTTCTCTATCTTATTTCATTTTATTCGTAGCCTATCTCAGTGATTTGTGTGCTAACTATTAGTGTTAAGTAAAACACTGGACCACAATGTTGTCGAGTGGATGTCACATCGACTCCCATTACTCACATTTGTAGAGCTAGTCATGCGTGGAATCACAAGCAGATTCTAAATATTTGAAAACCGTAATCAAGAATTGAGGCATGAAAAAACCTTAATCAAAACACTCGATGGCTAAAGACTCATCAACGAGGAAGGGAAGGGGTTCCATTCTTTTTGTATTGATTATTGTTCCATAGTTGAACAAAGCAACGAAGTGGGATTTTGGAGAAAAAAAAGAACTAGAAGACCCTATAAAAAGTATATACGCCATAGTGTCAATGGAAACTATAGTGAGTCTTTTCTTTGCATTTGCATTGAATATTTGAGAAGAAAAGAGAAGCATAGTCTCCACCTTCCGATCAAGGTTTCTCATGTTGGGTTTCTCAATCTTCTAGTTGTTTTCTAGATGGTGTGTTAATGACTTTTAACTTCTTTCATCTTCGTCTTAGCTTACTTTAATAATTTGTGTGCTAAATCTTATTCGCAAGCAAAGCACTGGATTATAAAGAGTTCATAGAAATTTGTAAGATATGTTTTGACAAAAAAATTTAGTTGAATATCCACAATTGTTTATAGATCAAATGAATAGATAACATAATCATCCATCTTGGTCTTCTAGGTTTATGTCAGTTTGATATTATTCATATATAGAGAAAGATTGGAATGATACTACATTATACAATACCTCACTTGCTTTGTAGCTTTTGGTCCCAAATGCGCAATGATATGGTAATGGATATTATAAAAACAATCATGTAAAACATCGATATGAAAACTAATATAGTCATAAAATCGAGTTCCATTTTACAATCAAGTTCCATATGCAAAATGTGACTACTAAAACAAATTGTTTCGAATCCCAAACAATAACTACACTCTAATGGATGCTTCCTTGGAAAATAGTGGGGATTTGAGGTTGACCCCATCTTAAAAGCAATCTTTCACATATTTGCAGTCCCACATAATATTCTTGTTTCTCGCCTCCCACACAAAGAACTTGTTATCAATGAATTCACATTTAGCTAATTGAGCCTTTATTGGTGGCCCCTAATAAATAACGAGCCGAGCCTTTATTGGTGGCCTATAATAAATAACGAGCTATGAAGAAATATTAAGAAGATTTTGATTATACAAGCACTATGTAATTTTTCAATCCATGTCTTTTTGGGATACATCGAAGCCTATATTTATTTCAAATTAGGCGCTAAGGACAACCTATTTTGAAGCAAATGATAGATGAAGAGACATACCAAATGACCAATCTCATTCTCTCCAAATTAGGGCCCTACATTTGAATGTTCATTTTATATTTCTACTTTAGGGCTCTCTTTTGACAGCACGTCTCAGGTACAACTTAACTTGAGATACAAAGGTCTAGCGCAAAATTGGGTCTTAATTTGTTGGAGTTGAGAATGCTACAAGTGGTATACTAGAGCCATAATAAACTAACAAGACCTTTGTCATTGAGATTGTTCAATTAGGCAACCATGAAACAACTAACTCTATCATACAATAGATTTACTTCAATGCAAGTGTCGGGCAACTATGGCATTAACAATCAGCTAATTGCAGTGGACTTGAGCTACAATAGAATACATGGCCCTCTTCTCGTATTCATGGAAACCATGTGGAGCCTTAGATTGAATTGATTGATCGGTAAAACAATACATGGTATCACTTTGTCTTGGGGTTTGTATATGGAACCTATCGGGTATGCTATTTAGGCTTTGCGCTTCCATCAATTGCACATTTATTATGGATCTTTATGGTTTGTTGCTACATTATTTTGCAACTTTTGTATGCTAGTGGAATTAGTTTATGGGTTGTGATAAGACCAAGGATCTATTGCCTTGGTTTTGCATGTGAATGAGTTTGTGTTTTTGGAGTTTCATGGCATAGTGGAATTGGTGTATGGGCTGTGATAAGACCAAGGATCTATTGCCTTGGTTTTGCATGTGATTGAGTTTGTGTTTTTGGAGGTTCATGGCGTAACAATTTTCCAATTTATTGTATTTTGGAGGTCATCAACAATGTGTTTTCCATAATTCTCCAATGAAGCCCCCATTTTTTGTCTTGTTTTAGGTGTTGAAAAGAGCGTTATGTTCTCTTTCCAATGATTAGACGCCAGAATTGATGCCTTTTTGGGATTCTAGTTTTTTTCATGGGATGGATGAATTAAGAGAATTGATTCCTAACTTGTACATGGGTACCTATCATGGCCTTGTTTGTTGGAACCCATATTGAGGATTGTTGTCCATGATGGCCTTTATTTTTGGTATCTCTTTTTTTTCACCTTGAATAGTGGATTTTGGGCCACTCGTGCAAATATTCTTAGAGTGTCACTAGTCAAATACCTCCATGACCAACCTTGTTTCGTAGGCCTTGGAACTAGCTACTTTGGAGTGTTTCTTGCATAGTTGTTCAACATTGTTGTAAGCTTCAATTGGTACCCCCATACTTTTGCAATCATCTGTGACATCCATTGCCATCATTTATGACCCCTAGTTCAATGTTGTGGAAGATGGTGTGAAATGCTTCCTTGGGTGATTCTTTATGCTTCATTGTTTTGTTCAACATCAACTATGTTTTAAGAGTGAGCCTCATATCGAGCATCGATTCCTATTTTGACTCACTTGTTGCAGCGGATAGTAATCCATGCACTCCGATGAGATGGATTGGTATCCATAAGGACACTCA
>SNQJ01S0030416.1:176947-197184 GCA_010110895.2 Picea sitchensis | reverse complement strand
GCTTTGACCATACTTCTTGTTTGGTCCTTTTAGCATCTATGGACTACATTTCTCAGTTGAGGGTTGTTGCTTTTGTTTTAAGCCATTGTTCTGGTTACTCACTAGCACCTACTTTTTTAAAGCATTTATGTGGTGGTTGTCAGTGTTTACAATTCTCGCTCCTTTGCAACTAAACCTCCGTTGTTTCAGAATTTAATCAAGTTCATTGAGGTTACTTTTCTCTCCTCTTCAGAGTTTTGGTCATACTTATTGATTGGATATTTAAATCTATATTGGTCTCATTCTCTTGCCATTCAATTCATCATTGTGAGACCTCGAGTTTTAGCTCCAATGCCCTTTTTAGCGTTGACATTTTTCTCTCTTTTGGAGAAGGGTTTTTTTCTTTTCTCTACTTGTGAGAGTCTATTTTGTACTTCAGTACCTAATAAGGTTGCATTGCTAGGACCCGATGCTTTCTTATGTTTACTCTCTACCTTTCATTTAAGGGATGGTGTTAGTGTTCTTGTTAGCGTTATTTTCCAATTTTTCAATAAAGCCAACTATTGTTAGTTGTAAGGTTACATAGGCATCTCTTTCTGCCCGGTTGTGACTGTTATATTTTGTTAATGTTGGGCCTCTTCGGATTTTTATATACAACATGAATCCCCTTGTATTATATATATACAGTTCTATTTTTTCTATTTTTGTTTTGTTTTATGGAGGCTAGACATATTTATGATCCGGGTTAGACTAGGATTTCTACAACCTCTTCTAGCTTTACACCTCTTCTTCTTGTAGAGAGGAGTTAAAAATATATTAATCTATAAAATTCTTTACATCTTCTAACTTTATCCTTACAACATTAACATGCATTTTTCTTGAACATGGTACTATTCTTCCCCATTCTTAAATGAATTTAGTAGTTTCACATATGGCAAAATTCCAGAGTCCAACCTCTTTCCCTTGGATCCGGGAAAATATTCTGATAAATGAATTTAGCAATTTCACATATGGAAAAATATTCCTAACACTATGAACCAAAATACAAAATTCCTCAACTTCTAAATGTGAGATGTTAAGCTTGAAGCAAAAGAAAGTCAGATCACACTTGCTTTGTCCAAAATAAACTATACTACATATAGGACAGTGCTCGAAAGAAATTGCAATGAACAAAACATATGTAGGTCGGAGACTCCTCTCACAAGTGAGCCCTTCTTTGAAGCTATAAAATCTATCCAATTGGACCTGCACACGTTTCCTATACTACCTTAAATTAAACCAAGTGTACCATCATATATAATCCAAATTTCCCTTTTTCTAATTTGGGTTGAAAAATGGTAAAGTTTCCTTGCACCTATTCTAAGCTTTATTCTTGCTACTACAACCAGAGAATCAATTACCTTCGCGATTTCCAATCCATTTTGTTTTGGTCCAAGTATGTCGGAAGCTAATTCTCCATTCTCTAAAAAGTAGGTGTGATATGAAATTATTCTTGAAGAAGGGGAATGCAAATTTCCTAGAATTTGTTTTCTTGAAGATCATTCTTAAAAATAAGAATTTAGAATTTGGAAGAGTGTGTTCCAAATTAAATGGAATTGTATTTTTCATTTTAGGCCTATTCTCCTTTTAGTGTTAGTGTATGTATTTTTGTTAATTGTTTTTCCTTCAAATTTTAAAACAAAACTCTACTTACAGAATTTGTGAAATTTTTTAAAAATTCTTAGGAAACTATCTTTAGATCTTTTCAATCGTTCAATCGAAGAGTCTTGAGGTGTTTGGATAGGTGTTTTGGAAACGGTTTCTAGTGATTCAAAAATTGAATGGGGTTTTCAAATCTTTTCAAAATGGTTTTCAAGACTCAGTTTAAACCATAATCTTTGTTAAAATTCCAATCACTTTAAATCATCTTTCCACACATAGGTGTTATGTGGGAGAATACATGAATTAGTTAGGTATGATACTCTCTTAGGAAAAGAGAATGTACATTATGATGCTAGCAGGGGCATATGCCAGACAACATAGAAAATTAAAATTTAGTTTAAATGGTCATAATTGATAACTTAAACGAGGAAGTTTGGACGAATTTATGGCTAATAAATTATCATGCCAAATGAGAATGAGGATTTAGAATTTAGTTTAAATGGTTAGAAATTATAATTGATAAGCAAAACTAGGAAGTTTGGATGAGCTTTTGGTTAATAAATTATCATTCCAGGTGAGAGTGAGTTGTGTTGCTTCTAATAATATTTTTTTCAAAAAGTATTAGTCATTTAATTCAATGTTCAGTGTATATATATATTATTGAGACTTTTATTTTTAACAAATTATATTTTTTTATTATTTTTTGAATCCTACCAATTAATACTTGAATCACATTTTATACACCTTTGTGTTTTCGTCATTTTTTTCCTACTATTTACTTAAATTGAGAAACCAAATGTGCCCTTTTGAAGACTAGCCATCCATAACGATCCCTCTTTTTTTATAATTTTTTGGTTCTATAGTTTTTATGTTATATTTTTTTTCCATAGTTCCTTTGAAGCTATGGACAAAAAAATTGAAGTATAATTTTTGAAGGTGATGGATAAACACCTTTCAGTGAATCAATGAAGATGGGTAACACCTTTCAGTGAATCCTAGAGATTAAAATTTGACATTTTCCATATTTTTTAAATTGAATTTCTCAAAATTAATCCAATGCTTATGAATGTAAGTACAATAAAAAGATAGTTTTTATGTTATTTATTTTCTCATAGTTCCTTTTAAACTATGGACAAAAAATTGAAGTATAATTTTTGAAGGTGAATCAATGAAGATGGGTAACACCTTTTAGTGAATCGTGGAGATGAAAATTTGACATTTTCCATATTTTTTAAATTGAATTTCTCAAAATTTATACAATCCTTATGAATGTAAGTACAATAAAAAGATAATTTGTAGTGAGTTGTGTTGTCTTTCTAACAATATTTTTTTTCTTTGAAACTATGGGAAAAAAAATGAAATATAATTTTTGAAATAAAATAAATAAAAAACATAATAAAAAATTGAAACTATGAAAATAAGGTATCAATTTCGACACCTAAGATGAAAGAGATGAAGGGGTTTCATCCTTTGGAAGTTGCACTTGCAGAAAATACAACAACAAAGGGGTTGGATTTCTAGATTTTAAATCCTAGACTGATCAATTTAGCTCAATTGAGGGTTTTTATAAAGCTTGATCAAGGGCTTAATGAAGATTTTCAAAACATATGGATCAAGGTTTTTGTGGGTTAATAAAAATAGGTCGATTGAGCTAAAGGCCTTCACGGCTAAAAGTAAAAAGGATAAAAACTAAAATACCTTTATCGAGAGATTAAAATTAGCTTGATCAAGTCTATGGAAAGCACATTTTTCATGCTCTCCCTTGCCAAAAAACTGTTACTCAACGTCATGGGTTCACCTTCCAGTAAGATTGAGTTTTATAGTGAGTTGTAAGACTCAAGATAATGGAGTTGGCCATGAATGAGGGTAGAGTGTTAAGGATCTATATTTCAATCTATGGAAAGCACATTTTTCATGCTCTCCCTTGCCAAAAAGTGTTACTCGACGTCATGGGTTCACCTTCCATTAAGATTGAGTTTTATAGTGAGTTGTAAGACTCAAGATAATGGAGTTGGCCATGAACAAGGGTAGAGTGCTAAGGATCTGTATTTCAATTTGTACATGAATTTTGTTTTATGTCAATGAGAATGAGTAGTTTTTTTTCCGTTTAATTTAGTTATCTATTTCTCTACTATGTTTGTGTATTTTCAAATTATTTAAATCTAAAATGATATCTTTGTTCTAAGTTGAGAAGTTGTAGATTGATATGCCTAGTCATCAAAGATGTTTGTGAATGTTGGCCCATTCCACCTTGAAATATGGCATTTTGTATTTGATAGTGATATAGAAGGCTTTAATAGAGAGAATTGAGCAAAAGGGTCATTGAAGATGACATGATGTCATGACTTAGCAAAAATGGTGAGAAGACATGAAACAACAACCATGAATAGAGAATTATAAGCATTGAGGAAGAATAAAAGAGTTCCAAAACAAACAATAAAATAAAAAGTTCAAATGGAGTCATTTAAAACCAATGCGAGATGTTGAATGTAAGTTGATTAGATTATTGGAAAGAAAAAAATGAGTTTTTTTGTTTTGATGGAGGCTTGAAGGCAGAATCATTGATTGATTGGCTAAGTTAAATGGGGAAATTTTGACTTTGAAAGGATGGAAGACCATCAAAGAATGAAACTCACATTTATGAAGTTGAAATGATACATGGTGATTTAGTGGGACTTTGTGCAATGCAAATGATTTTAAAAGGGCCAGGGAAAGAATTATAGTTGGAGAAAGATGGTTATGAATTCTAAGAAATATTTTCTCCTATAGTTCATGAGTAGAGTTTGAGTTTGCTCAAAAAAATGTTGAACCTCAGACAAACGGTTTAGAGTGTACATGAGTACATCAATGCTTTTTACAAATTTTCCATTTTGGTTGGACACGAGGAGAATGAGAACCAACGTGCTTCAAGGTATGTGAATGGTTTAATGTTTTTCAATTCAATATTAGATGAGTTCATAATAAAGAATTCAATATAATATGCAAATTGGATGGTGCTAAAGTTACAAGAGAAGTTAGGAAACGAGGATAATAGAAGAAGTTTTAGTAGAGGAAGAGGTTGTCATGGTCATAGTCATGGTCATGGTCATAGAGGTTGCAATTCAACACCAAAGTTTGAGAAGATAGAAGAAAATAATGCACTACGTAGAATTCATGAAGCTTTTAGATGACAAAGAAGATTACTTGGTGTTAGTACGAAAAATATATATTTTTATGCATGTTGTGGTAAAGGACATACGGTTTTGTAGTGTAAAAACGAGTAGAATACTCAATTATTATAAAGAGAGACATAGAAGTATTGATAAAAAGTAACAACGACAAGACTTGGAGAAACTTGATATGAGGTACAAATGAATCATCCTGCCATAGAAACAACAAGCGCTAGACGAAGACACATCATTGGGAAGTGAGAAAGTAATTGCATAAAGAAAATATAGCAAACACATTGAAGGGAGTAAGAGCTTTAAATACAACACAACAGACAAATTAATCCATTTATTATATTCATTTTAAATCACAAATGCTAACATTGGAAAAGGAAAAGCATGTTTTACGTAATTAGCATGTAAATAAAAAAGTTTGTTTTTTAAAAGTAATAAAGTTGCTCCAAGTAAATATTATTGCTAACATCTCCTGATGATTTTTACCTACTTAAACAAGAAAATCTGCATCAAAATCCTCACCTAATATTTAATTCGGTAGGGTAAGTAATGAGGATTTGTGCTTACAACATATTAAACATGAATAGGTGCTAACAAGGTTGCAATGGAGCTTCCTTCTTTGGGTCCATAGCCTCCATGAAATTCAAAATCTTCATATGAAAAGGAAAAGGACAATCTCCAAAATAAATGATAGAAAGTATGGCAAAGAGTCTTGTGAAGGTTGAGTGATATGACAAAGATATGATGGAGTATCGAATATCAACAAGAATGCATTGAAAAAGGAATCAAGAAACTTGGCAATGAACTTGTTGAGAAGGAGGGATAAAAGGATCAACATGTGTTTCAACATACACCAAGATTGTATTCCCATCATAAAATGTGTTCCACCCCCAAACGTGTAAAGAAGGAAGATAATAAAGGCACCATTGATGCTCTTAAAATGCAGAGACTGTTGTTGCAGTGAATGAAACAAAATGATCAATGAGGAATGTGTGGCACCTATATTGTCGGTGAAACAAGTTAATATGAAGCCCTTAAACAAGAGTTCAATTTTTTCCATCACCAATCATCAACCCAACTGTTGGCATAGGGGCAGACCCATGGTTCAACGCTACAACATCACACCAACAAAACCCTAACTACCGGCCATTTCGGAAACACCTGTAAAGCAGATGAAGTCTCACCCAAGGTAGAGGCAGGGGTGGTTGCAAAACTCCGATGTTTGCAACCTTAGCTGGGACAAAGATATGTGATTGTAACACTTTAACATAGCATTTAGCAGTTACAGTTCATCAATATTCGCCTTTAGATCACAGTGAAAATAAACCCTAATAATAGAACGGTGCAGTATTCACATAGATCCAATATAATCAAGCACTAAGCACATCAACATAGGTCAGATTTAGCATTCATTCACATTATTCAACACTAAGCTATTGTATCAGATTCATCTAACATACATCAGCACACTAAGCATTTAATCACATAAACAAGAGAACACACAAAATGCACAAAGTAACCACAACACAGGATATACATGGTTCACCCCCTCCCTGGGGATACATCCACCAATTATTCTTCTCTTTATTGTCTTATGTCAATCTTCTACATACACAGAGCCTTCAGATCTTACTCCACGAGGACAGGAGATTTGCGCACTTCGCTAGATCCTCCTTCCCTGAGTTACAACACAAAGACTTCCATAATATCTTATAATCACTTGAACTTAGCTTTGTAATTCTTACATAGTATGCACAAAGAAATTACATTTACCACTTGCACTTAGCACCTAGCATCACATAGATGTCCCCTCTTACATCGCCTAGACATCTATTTATATATTACAAAATTGGGCCTAAACATGGTTAAACCCATGGGCCAACATCCCCATACCCGTTACATAAGCCCAAAACCCAAAAATCCCTAAAAAGGGGCTGAGATCTCGTGATCTCCGCTTCAACTTGCGCTCCGCATTCAAAAACCTGTCAAAGTCCCAAATGTAGGTCAAACATGACCACGGATCCTCAAAACTTGGTCAAGGGCCAACATGCCCCCAACACTCACCTGTGACTCATCCTGAGTCACTCTGGTCTAGGTAGCTCTGCTTCGAAATCCTCGAGCTTGGTTCAAGCTGCTTCGACCTATTGTTGTGCCATGACCTCCTGTTCGACGAACTCTTTGATTACTGCTTCGTTGACAGGTCCCTCTAAGCGATGTTCAGCTGTAGTGACAACTTGCTCCAGTTCATCTCCTCGGCCTTCAATCTCTGTGAATAGTTGGCAAGCCTCATCCTGTATTGGTTGGAGCCTTTAATTAACTTCCATAACTTTGCTTTGAATGGTGTGGACCTGCTGTTGAGCAGTGTGTTGTTCTTGGGATCGCTTCATCCTCTCAATGACTTACAGGGTATTCAACTGCACATGTACTATTTCTGCTTGTTTCTTTGCCTCCTGGAGTTGTGACTCCAGTGCCTTCAATTCAGAATCCTCAGTGAGTCGCTCATAATCCAGGGCACTTCAATCACTTAGTTGTTTACATTCCATGGTGAGGGCCTTGATTCTTTCAACTGCGCTTCAAGCAATTTCTTCTCTTTGATTTCCTACATTCGGCGGAATGTTGGGCACTACTCGTAGCTCTAAGTCTATTATTCTTTGTTGTAGTTGCTAGATAACTTCCGTGAGCTGTGCTACTTGATGCTCCAATTGGTTTTCTGCCTTTGGCTCTAAGCCCTTCATAGAGCGAAGTGCTCTATCGACTGCTTCTTTGACTCCAAGTTGTTCTGTGAGCAAGTGTTATTTTTCTTTCTTGGCCTACACCCTCTCTTTTTCAAACGTGGCTTGAAGGTCCTCCTTCTCCTTTTGTGAAACCCAGCGTTGCTCTACCATTTCTTCATGGGCTTGTTTCAGGGCTGTTGTGGCCTAGTATTTCTCAGCTTATGCTCGACGAAGGTGAGCTTCAGTCATATCAGCTACTCTGTCAAGTTGGGCAGACTCATTTCCCAACTCTGGTTCTTCTGATGGTGGGGGAACAATGGATACTGTGTGATTGGATTGAAGGGCCTGTTGTAGCCCTCTGAGTTCCACCTCGATTCTATTGTACATCTCCTCCTTATTGGCTTCATGTTTCTGCAAGATGTGCTGCGAGGCATCTGCTACAACTACGATGATGAAGTCGAAGTCATCTACAGTGAGCACGGTCTGCATCTTAGTCAAGGTGGCTCTGGATTTCTTTCAGGAAGTGGGTTTCATGGGGGAAACCTTCCTTTTCTTTAAGGGATCAACCTCATCAACAGGATCCTTAGGCGGTGTTACTTCGCCTTGCTTTTGCTGATCTTCTATGCCATTTGTCTCTTCTACTTCGTCATCACCTCCTTGTCCAGGTGATATTGAAGCAGTTTCTTCCGATCTGCTACTCAAGTCTTGGAATTATTCAATCTTCTTTCCTCTCCTGGTTTCAAATGTGTCGTGTTCTTTGTGAGCGGCCTCCGAGCTGTCTAGTTCGGGATCATACATCTCTGTAGGGTAAATGGGGATGAAGAGCTCTGCAGACCAATCCTTGATTATCTCTTCGAGGTCCTCCTCTGTGAGCTTATAGTATGACTAAAGCTCCTCTTTATGCTCGTCTTCTTGTGCAGTGATATAGATGAAGTGTCGATCTGCGTAGAACTTCATGAGAGATCTGAACCGGTACAGGGTGTTTGGCGTCATGCAATAGACAACTTCAATGGCCTTCTTCAGTTGGAGATAGTACGTGTGGAAGACCGTGTTTGACTACCACTACTTTCCCATATCGCTCGAGTACTAGGGTGTGGTAAACTTCGTAGCGAGTGGATAAAACAACTCGTTGTCCGAGAAGGTCGCACCTTCTAGCATCTCCTAAGAGGTAAATGCGATGACGATCAGGAGCTAGCTAAAGTGGAACTCATAGCCCTGATCCTGAGATTCACGGTAGTCTAATTCCAATTGGTTGACCAAGTACTTCACCTAGTTCATCTGGAGTCTTTCTACACATTTCCCGTCGAGGTCAACAACAAATCCTATGACCTATGTAGGTTTATTCTTTCTTACAAGGTTTCATGTTATCAGCTGGCAGGCCAGGCGTACTACGCCATTATGTATGGAAGCTACCTTGCAGCCTCACGTCCCCTTTTCTACATCTCCATATGTTTCTTTGATCTTCCGTGCTAATGCACGATCTGTGGCCTTTCCTGGGTAGAAGTCCTACAGGTCGGGTCCCTACATGCTCAATCCGGTGATCCTATGGATCAGCATCAGATAAACTGCGATGCATTGGTGTAGCTATAGGTATCTGCCATGGTAACATGAGAGCAGGAGATTAAAACGCGTGTTAACCTCTTGGTGACTTCCAAAGTGTAGAATCTTCATTACATTCAAGAGGGTGGACTGCGTGAGATTCATAGTCCACGACTGGGGAATTATTTTTGAGTTCTTCCCCTTCATCCTGGTCAAGTATTTGTAAGGAGCGAGCATACTATGGTTCTTGCGGTCTCCTAGGTTGAAGTCCCTGAACTTCAATGTCACGATCTTATCATGTTGCGTTCTAACTACACATGTCCCCTTCGGGAGGTACACAGTAACCATGGTGTAATCAAAGTCCCTCAGGACACTTCCACGACTCACCACGCTGGCCAGAGGCGGGATGTAGTTTGGTAAGATGGTTGGGATTAAATTCATGTTGGCTAGGTCATCTCTGTGATTGGTTCTCTTCTCTGCTGCCGGTTGGGATGGTCTGAATCCGCGAGTAGTAGACGGAGAGGCTTGCACTCCTTTCATCAATGATGCTTGAATACTTGCAAACATCACTTTCTCAATCATGAGATTGATGATAACTTATTGAATGGATTTCTCTACGACGTTGAAATCGTATGACATTCATGCTTATATCGGATAAATCGGGTGGATGAATGAGTGGGAAATGCAATGAAACAGGTGTTGATCTCAATAAACACAATGCGGTAGCAATGAGTTGGCTAGGATACAATTCGCAAAAGTGTTTTTGGTACAACAGTCGATGGACTAAGTAGACACAATGTAATGAATCTCTCCAACAGATGAGAGGTCTTCATCAATGTGGTTCTATTCGTTGCGGCACGGCTCCAATGGTTTGATGGTGAGTCTTCGGGCCATTACTGTTGTTCTAACCGTTCGGGTCATCGGGCTAATGGTTATAATGCTTTCAACGACTATATCACTTTTCCATGGTGAAGTTCCATGTTGTGTTGTTCTGATACTCTGACAAAGTTAAAATTCTGGAGATCTTCCTTCTGCGAAGTCCCCTCTTGGACCTTCTGCGAAGTCCCCTCTGGGACCTTCTGTAACTTTTCTATGTTTTCTCTCTTCTTACTGATTTGTATAGCCTTCTTCCTGGTGATATTCATCTTGGTATTCCTCTTTCCATTCAGATTCTTATCTCCTTTTGGCATAGTAAATTCGTGTTGTTGAGATTATTTCATAGGGTCAGAGAGTAATATGTCTTCTCTCTCTGGGGTAGGTACAGTCTTCTGTGAGTCTTCTTGTGTTCTTTTAACTTCGACATCCAAGTATTTGGTTCTAAGTAGCTTTGATCTGTTCTCTTGTTCTTCAATCAAGTGTGTTATCCTCCTAGTCATGAAATCTTTTAATTCTTTCTTCTTCTGCTCTAAGACCTCCTCTTCTTTTATTTTGGCCTGATCCTTTTCAATCCAAGGTTTTCCTAGTAATATAGAAAATGGGGCGATGTTCTAAATAAATTTAACAATCTCAAAATCTTCCTCTGTCAAAGTTCCATGAGCACTCATAGATATCTGGGTGATTCTTCCACAAAGGGTTATCAACTCTCCTCTAAATAATCATATTCCTCCCAGTGAATTAATCATATCAGATTTTCCTAAAGTTTCCCAAGTTCTTTAGGTCATAATATTCACCTGTGTTTCTTCATCCAGAACACAGTCAATGTCGAAGTCTCCTATTCTTTCTTCTATGCATTCTTTTTCTTTGAAGATCTCTGATAAGTTGATATTTTTGTAATCCTTTAGGGTTTCTTTCATTTGTAGTAATACATTCTCTGATTCTTTCTGGGGTTCTTCCATGGTCTCAGTTTCATAACGTTCCTCGGGGTTTTCTTGTCTCATATTCATTAGGTCAATCTTAGCAATCATTCTAGGGAAATCTAAAACTTCATTATCCATATCTTTACAACAAAGACAACTACGTCTTCTACCAGGGCATTCCTTATCAGGATGTCTCAGTCTTCTGCAACTGTAACAAAGAGTTAGTCTCCTTTTTTCTTTGAAAGGATCCCCAACCTTTCCTATAGTGCGCACTGGGATAGTAGCTAACCTGCAAAAAATTCTTTCTAGGATCCTTCATCCATTTGTTAATCCAAACATTCTTTCTATGCATAGGAATAACATATCTTTCACTATTTTTTTCAGATCTACTCATATCAAACCTTATTTCATCTAGTTGTTCCCTACTTTTCAAGCTAGGACAAAATTTTATCAAACATACCTAGATCCATACTTTTGAAACAAAAATTTCCACTTATCTTACATTTTCAATCAAAACTTTTCACTATTCTTACCTTTATCATAGCACAAATATTTCAAGTCTTACCTCTTTTCTTCAGATCTGACTCTTCTTCTTGGCATAGAAATTCACAGGTCAAGTAGAATATTGCGCACTAGGGAAACATATCTATGCATAGAGCTTTCTCTTTTCTTTAGTTCCCAGCAAGCACAGTAACAGTCCTAACAACAGAACCATTTGTTGGCATAGGGGAAAACCCAGGGTTCAACACTACAACAACGCACCAACAAAACCCTAACTACCGGCCCTTTCAGTGACACCTGCGAAGCAGATGAAGTCTCACCCGAGGTAGAGGCAGAGTGGCTGTAGGACTTCGATTTCTGCAACCTTAGCTAGGACACAGATCTGTGATTGTAACACTTTAACAGAGCACTTAGCAGTTACAGTTCATCAATATTCGTTTTTAGCTTACAACGCAAATAAACCCTAATAACAAAACGGTGCAATATTCACACAGATACAATATAATCAAACACTAAGCACATCAACATAGGTCAGATCTAGCATTCATTCACATTATTCAGCACTAATCTATTGTATCAGATTCATCTAACATACATCAACGCACTAATCATTTAATCACATAAACAAGAGAACACCCAAAATGCACAAATCAACCACAACAAATGACATACGTGGTTCACCCCCTCCCTGGGGCTACGTCCACCAATTATTCTTCTCTTTATTGTCTTCTGTCAATATTCTACATGCACATGGCCTTAAGATATTACTCCGTGAGGACATGAGATCTGCGCACTTCGCTAGATCCTCCTTCCCTCAGTTACAACACAAAGCCTTCCACAGTCTCTTATGATCACTTTCACTTAGCTCTGCAATTCTTACACAGTATGCACAAAGCAATTACAATTACCACTTGCACTTAGCACCTAGCATCACATAGATGTCCCCTCTTATATCACCTAGACATCTATTTATATATTACAAAATCGGGCCTAAACATGGGTAAACCCATGGGCCGACATCCCCATACTCGTTACATAATCCCAAAACCCAAAAAGCCCTAAAAACGGGTCGAGATCCCGCGATCTCTGCTTCGACTTGCACTCTACCTTCGACAGCCTGTCAAAGTCCCAAAAGTAGGTCAACCATGACCAAATATCCTCAAAACTTGGTAAAGGGCCAACACCAACCAGGATAAACCTTGATAGTGGGCACTAAATCAAGATTTTTGCATCTATGCCTCTTCACTTTCGATCTATCAGATGAGAAAATATCATACCATTGAGTATGGAAATAGAAATTTTCCTACCTAGTTGGAGATTTAGAACAAGTCCTCTCACTAGGAACGGTGATGGCCAATTTTCTTCTTGATGAACAAAAAATGTGTATAGTTGAAATTTCAGAGTGATGGATTCAAGTTTTTTTATAGCATCAACAAACAAATATATTTGGAGGAAAAGGAATAAAACTACTTTTTTCATTGTAGGTTGACTTATCTCTTTATGTCTTCATTGAAATTTCAAGTGTAGCCATTGGTTGGATGCATAATTAAATAATGAGTACCCACTCTACATACTTTTGATAAAGCTATAATGATAAAAACTGGAAATATACAAAATAAACATTTTTTCATGTATTTCCAGTTTTTCTTGATTTGTAGTATTTTTTTTCGATCTCTTTATTATAGGGTTTCTTAAATTAAAATTTCATTTCACAATGGTTCAAGTCCCATTGCAATTATTTCACATGGACATGAAAATACACATACTCATACAACTCCATGAGTAATTTCAAGTGTTCTAGATACATGGGTGTTAAGATGTGCTCATTTAACCATATAAAATATTACAATATTCTCACCCAACCATAGGCATGAAACCACCCTCGAACACCATAACCTTAACAAATAGAATAATTTTGGAAGCAGTATTAGACCCAACAGATAACCAAGAGATAGCACACCTTTCTCAAAAGGTAGCACACCAAGCAGAAAGTTCAAAAACTATAAACCAAGACCAACTCCCAACTATAGTTGTTGTAGTTGCACTCCTTGATCCGAAAAGATCTTTTTAACGACAATGGTTGAGCTATCTTGCATGAGTTAAATTACCATTTAGGAAACTAATGAAAGAGGAAGAGTTAAAGAGGAAATATGACATCCATATAAACATATACAGATTTGAACATAAGCATGAAGAACAACAAACCATAAAAAACCAAAATGATAACGAAGTTCGGCAATCTCGCCTACGTCTCCAGGCCTTTGTCTTAGTGGGTGAGGCTTTCTTATTTCCGTTCAAAGCTTTAAACGTACATCTCAGCAGTTCCAAAAAGGTTACAAACTGATCTTGTCATGTTCTACCAGATCTCTAGAACCCAACAAAACTGACGAAACTGAAATCGGATGAACGGAGCTCCTAGAAATGGCCCGCAAAGGTGATCTCCTTAAGAGATTCCCTGCATAAAAATGCCTTGGGCTTGGAAAATATTCATCATAAGCCTATTCTGAACCTCCTCCCTTGGATTCAAGAACCCCTGGTTTATATATATCTGAAGTTTGTCACCATCTCCCAACTTCCCCCCAAGATATGGCCTAATAAAGGGCCCAATAACCCCCAAAAATGACCAAAATCTCCAAAACTACTGAGAAAATCCAATTAAAATTATATTACAATGTTTAAAACCCACTTTCTGCGCATATTATCAGTGAAACCCCCTTTTTCTTGGCTCCTGATCGTATTAGTGCGCTCCATGTGGCCTCAGGCTTATCTGGTAGTGTAACATCCCGCTCTTGCGTGCACTGAGCGAACTTATTTTTTAAGGACACTTCCTTACAAGTGATCCAGATTATTATACTATTGGTCGTTTGATTATGATTATGAGATAGAATAATATGTTATTTTGGTTGTCTTTTAATAGACAGGTGCTATTGACTGGGTTCTCCTAAGTGTGTAGGACTTTGGACATTGAGGATGCAGAGGCATTGATGAAACCCCTTGGACTCTGGATTGAGTAAGGGAGAGGACTGTTGGGTTTCAATGTTATTGATATGACACATGTAGATATGATTAGATGTTATGAGTATTGATTCTTGTTGCTGACATGATTCATTGATGATGCAGGTCAAAGATACCTTGTCGACCAGACTCACATGTGGAGTAGAGGGGTCATGCACGACAACTAGAGACTTTGAGGGAGAGGTGTGGACAACAACCCTACCACAGTCTACTAGCACTCCCACAGTGGCTCGAATTGTAGGTTAACGATTACCTAGTTCGAGAAGACCCATGATGTTGTGAGGCAAGATTGTGACAATCACTCATGATGGTTCTAAGGGGCGCGCAATAAGGCAGTGGCCTTATTCCTTAGAGGCCCTTAGTCTCCCACAAGATCACCTGGTTGAGTATTGACTCCAGGGGTTTTTGATGTCTATCAATTCATTCAATATGTGAGTGGCACCCTTGGACCACGTAGTGCATCTTGAAGGGCACGTCACGCAAGGAAAACATAAAGAGGCAAGTGGCACCCTTGGAGCACATAGTGCGTCCTGAAGGGCACGTCGCATAAGGAAAACAAAAAGAGGCGAGTGGCACCCTTGGAGCACCTAGTGCATCCTGAAGGGTAGGTCGTGATTTTAACTGGTAAAGTGAATAAACCTAGTCGGCCTTAAAATGAATGATGTGATAAGTAAGATTTAAAAACAATTTTCCCTAATAAAAATGTCACCCAGCCTAGAGAAATTAAAAACCTAGGTCTAAGTAGAACTTGTGGTAAAAATAATAATAATAATAAATAAACTTGTAACAAGAAGGGGGGTAAGAAATTCAAATTAAATTTTAAAATCAAATTATAATGGGGGATTAAAATTTTAAAAAGGTAAATTATTGTTTTATCTACATATACTAATTTAATTTTTAGTTAAAAAGAAAAAGGGGTAAATGGTTGTTTTTCTACACTTTCTAAATTGGTTTTTGGTTAAAAAGGGAAAAGAGGGAAACTTAAAAGAAATAGGAAACTAAAGGAAAAAGGGGAAACCTAAAGAAAAGGGGGAGACATAAAGAAAAAGAGGAATGTCTGACTTAGTAAGGAATTTTTCCTTGCAAACTTGTTATTTTTGAACTCAGCTACGAATTTAGTAAGACGTAATTCATTTAAGAAGTGTAAGCGAATTTTGGGACACCTAGGAGCATTTTTAGGAATTCTTTTAGGTGGGTGAGGGGAATAAGAATACTTAATTAATTAATAAAATTGAATTTCTGGTGAAACTAGGGGATGGGTGACATGTGTACGGGGGAGGTTTTTCCTAGTTAATTAAATGAAAAGATAATTTAATGAGAATTTGGGAAACTAATTACTTGAAAAACTCTATAAAACTGATGGAGGAGGAGGAGAAGTATGGATTTCATCTTTATGCATAATGTTACGCTGCTAAATTTTTGTCTTGACTGAACTTATATTGTGGGAGTTGGGATACCCAACTCGGGTAACGAGTGGTATCTCGACCTTGCGAGATGAGCTGGGTGCTAGCAGTTCTCTGGTATTGTGTGTGTGGCCTCTTTGTGGCTCGAGGGGCTTAGTGGGAAGAAGAGTACCCCTAGCGCTGGTTGGGAGGTACTAGTGAGGTCACATTGGTCGGCAAGAGGGAATTGGATGGAGTGCACGCGGGACAACGACTCGGAGCCGTCGCATTTGGCTACGGTACGCACACATTTATTTTTGAATGGATTTCCCTTGGCGAACCCAACTTATAATTTCATTTACTTCTCTGTGTTTGTTTTATTGATTATTACGAAGAATGTTGTGTTTTATATTCTGTCCCTTATCCCTTTAGTCATCAGTCTGTGCCTGAGAAATCAGCCAGGAGCCGAATCGATGGTCGTCACTTCGGTGTTTAAAGACCTATAGATTCAAATGCATTGTTTTCCTGTGCATGGATGATGAGTGAAGCATGAATTTTTCACCTAGTTGTCTATTCCTTACTTATATCTAAGTTTTTTTCATATGAGTAAACTTTGATTAAACTTTGCATCTTGATTGATAAAACTCTAATTTTCTCTCCAGTTTTAGTTGCTTGAAATTTGGTAAATGTCTGCGTTTCTTTCAATGCTATGTCTGCATTTATTTAAATGATATGGCTACAAATTTATAATATCTGCGAATTTATCTTTATGTTTGCGTTCTTTTCTTTTTAATGATAAAACACAGGGAAGTTTACATGCGTCCAGTTGAAACCGTTTTAGTATTGATCAAACCTTTTCATTGTGTCTTGATTGATTTCATTTTATTGTTGAATAACCATTAAATGCATCCAGTTTTTATTTCATTGTACTATTGAATTAAAACTTCACCTACGTTTTTGATGAACCACAATTTACCAATGTATTTCATTATGATGCACCTGCACTTTAATGTTATTGAAAGCGAATAACAATGTACATAAATATTACTATTGGACACAAATATCACTGTTGACTTAGATTAATTAATGGACAATAATCTTGGTTATTTAGACAACGATATATAATATTAATTCAATTATTTGCACAATGATATGTTGTTGGCAGCAATATTGTAATAGATGGAATTACGTTTGTATTACACAACAGATTTGGAGGTAATGATAGCGAAATTATAAGAGCCTTATCCTTAGACTGCTTTTTTATTTATTACATTTATAGACAGTGAATTTAAACCTTGTTCAACTACACTTTTATCCTTTGACTGGAAACAAGTTTATACCTTGATTTACTGTGTATTTACCCTTTGAATGGAAGAGAATTTAAATGTTGATTAACTGTGTTTTTATCCTTTGACTGGAAACAAGTTTATACCTTGATTTACTGTGTATTTATCCTTTGAATGGAAGTGAATTTAAACCTTGATTAACTGGGTTTTTATCCTTTGATTGGAAACAAGTTTATACCTTGATTTACTGCGTATTTATCCTTTGAATGGAAGAGAATTTAAACCTTGATTAACTGTGTTTTTATCCCTTGAATGGAAGAGGGTTTATACCTTGATTTACCACATATTTATCCTTTGAATGGAAGCGAATTTAAACCTTGATTAACTATGTTTTTATCCTTTGACTGGAAACAAGTTTATACCTTGATTTACTGCATATTTATCCTTTGAATGGAAGAAAATTTAAACCTTGATTAACTGCGTTTTTATCCTTTGACTGGCAACAAATTTATACCTTGATTTACTACGAATTTATCCCTTGAATGGATGCAAATTTATGTCTTGATTGACTGTGTTTTTATCTTTTGAATGACAACGAATTTTTATCTTGATTGTTGTGTTTGAGACTGTGTAACATCTCCCATTTGACTGTGTATTTGGTTGGGTGAAATTTGTTAGGATATGTAGACACGTAGGATTTAGTAAGATCTACTTGGTCTATTGTGTCCTTAGGTAAACGTGTGCTTTCTAGTGTGTTTCTTTAGTATGAATTAGTATGCATTTGTAGTTAGGAAATCCAACAGTCACTATATGTTCCTAACATAGAGTGATTCAACGATTCATACTCTCCTCAATATTAACATCCATTGATCCATGGATTAACACCCGATTCGTCCATGATATTTATTTAAAGAGCATGGAGGGTCATTTTCCGATGATCGATTGTGAGAAACGCTCTTTTAAAATCTCTCTGTAATCTTTTTCTTTGCATTAATAAACTGCTCCAAGTGGCTGCGTTGGCTGGGGTCGTGAATGTTTCCCTATGGGTGTTTTACCATGTGAAAACATCGGTGTGTTGATCTTTGATCTAGTTATGTGATTGGTTACTAAAGGTGTTCATCCTCTGTTGGAATACCTTTGTTGTTGAACATGGTATCAGAGCCTGTTTGAAGACCTGCTCTTGTTGTAGATCGAGATCGTGAAGCTGAGTTCAATCATCTCCACTTTCTATCATTTCCATACATTTCTAGGTTGAGAGGACTATTCCATTGCATCTGGAGAACTTGTTTCAGTCAGTAACACTTTTCATTTCACTCGAAAAGGTTTCTGTTTGCCCAAGATACGGCCATTACAGTCAGATTCAGAGGTATAAAGCTTGAATACGCATTTTTTAAAAATTTTTGCAGAGTAGTATTTTGGTTTTATTTCGGTTTTGTTTTATTTATTTCCGGGTTTCTAATCTTTTAGATCTGCGTATTCTATTTGTCCCGTGCCCTGTGTGATCTCAAAAAATAAAAAATAGATAGGAAAAGGTGCATCTTCCGGGTAAGCTAACTGAGATCTAACCTTTGTTGTCATCGATAAGAAATTTTTTTCTTGTCTGAAAAGAGTTTTTTTTTAGCACGCTCTCCAAGGACGTCTTCAACAACAACAAAAAGAACACCCCCAATCCTCCTTATGAACATTACAATATGTTTTGCTAGATCATTTGGTTAAAAGTTACCTTATTAAGTAAGAAGTCTTGAGTTCAAGTCTCTCTTTTGTTACTTTTTTTTGGAAAAGTTCATGCTAAAATTGTAAAGTGTATTTCACTTCAAGTATAAAAGTGAATCACTATAGGTAGCTTTAATATTTTTTAGAGTTATTTATTTTGCATGCATCTTTTCTGGTATAAAGTAACTTCATTGTAAAAGTGATCCCCACTTCTCTTTATAAAAGTGGGTCACTTCATAAAGCAACTTACACAATCATGTGGTCATTTGGTTACCGATTGTGCATCTTTTTTTAAAAGGGCATATCTCTAACATCGGAAGTCCGTTTTCAGTGCCGTTTTTTTTAAAACCGTATAAATTTTCAATATATTTCCATCCAGATCATCATTTTTATTTTTTAAATCCACATTCTACATATTTAATATCAGGGATGATTTTAAGGATGAAAAAATATTTTAAAATGTAGAAACCTTGGCGAATCTTACTAATCCTTCATATGTCAACTATAAATGTTTGGCGATATTTTTGTAAAAAATTCAAGTTTCTAAGTATTTTATATAGTTTTTATAATTTTTTGGTTGTTTTTAAGGTAAAATAATTTTATCCTATAGAATTTGGGCGAATCATTTTTAAAATAGTGAATCTCATTTTTAGAAAAACCATGGAAAATTAGCCCATGAGCGAAATTTAGCCCCTAAAATCATCCCTATTTAATATGGCTTCTACAAGTATTTTCTTTCTTACTAGCAACAACTACTTCCAATGGAAATGTCCTATGGAAGATTTATTAAGAAGTAAAGGCTTGTACCGGATTACCTTGGGAAAGGAAAAAACACCCACTGATGCTGATAAGAAAGCCAAGTGGGATAATAGGAATGACTAAGCACGTGGACTAATCGAAATTTCCATCTCTCCTGATTTAAGGTACCACCTTTAAGATATTGATGAACCCAAAGAAGTTTCGGACACGATTGAATCTGTGTTTGGTAAACTCAATATTATTCGAGCATAACAGTTAGAAAATCAAATACTGACCTTGAGTCCAAATGATTTTTCTTGCCTTGGAGACTATCTATCTAGGTTTAAAACACTCAGAATGTTATGTGAAGAATGTAAGATAAATATGGAGGAAGAGCATTGCATCTATCTTATTCTTTCTAAGCTAGGTAGTGCATATTCTGTGTTTGTATCTACCTTTTATTCCATGAGAGAGGCTCTAGGGGAATAAGCTTATGAAAAACCCACTCTTGAGTCCTTTTGTGCTTCTTTGATTTGAGAGGAAGATAAGCTTGTACACTTTGGAGTGATCAACACTACAGGTCCCTCCAACAAAGCCTTAGTTGCCCAACAGAAATATTAACCCAAGTATCCAAAGAAACAACATCCTCACTACAACAAGAAACAACATAAGGGTGCCAAACCTGCTCAGATAGCTTCAGCTCCTACTGGTGACAAAGGAGCAAAATATAAAAGTAAGAATACTAACAAACATTGCAACTTTTGTGATAAAT
>SNQJ01S0030416.1:126316-165285 GCA_010110895.2 Picea sitchensis | reverse complement strand
GATGCGTGGCCAATTGCGGACCCCCCCCCTCCGCTTTAAAGGTAGAATGGTGAGGGCAGTCTGGAATCCAATCCTGACCGTAGATATGGGCATGCATATTTTGGCTGCCCATATTTGCTCACCGCTTATCCAAATGTGCAATTGTGCCCCAACTTAGGATAAGTGGGTTTTTACTCCACTTCTTGCCCTCTTTTGGCCAATGGGGGGGGCACCCTTTAGGAAAAATACCCTTCTTACATGTTTAGGTGCTAACAGGATGGATTTGATTGTTGTAAGGGATGATGATGCTCTGACAAGGTCCTTCCAAGGATTTTCAAAGGCCTTGATTCACCATCTATACTGAGATGAGGCCAGGGTGCCTGTACCCCAGAGGGTCTGCAATGCACCTCCGCCAGTACCATTAGTATTCATCGAGAACTTGAGAGGGATGAGTTCTCAAGTCTACGAGTGTCACAGACAGCTGAGCCCTCAAGGCATGGTTGGAGAGAAAGGCATTGTGCTTCACACCTCCCAGTTATGACTTCCAGCATGAAGGTCTGCATGGCAGTCTTTCCAAGGAAGGGGGGCACTCTTATATGATGGAAGATGCTCATGCTGTTTTTGAACATGGAAGTCAAAGACGTGTTATGGAAACTGTTTGAGGAACGGTTCCAGGAGAGGTATCTTTCTGAGGAATTCAATGAGCGTCAACTCAATGACTTCAACACCTTGCGATGGGGTGACTCTATGGTGCCCGAGTACGAGGCCCATTTTTGGAGCTACTTCGGTATGCTCCACACTTGAATACCGAGAAACTTAAGTCAACATGTTCATGTTTGGCCTTAATGTCAGCATTTGTCAAAAGTTTAGGATTTGGATGCCTCAAACCTTGCATGAGGCCATTCAGAAGGCCCTCATAGTAGAGGAGGAGTGTATAAGTAGGGTTCAGAGTAGGATTCCATCGAGACCCATGGGGTAGGTGTCATCTGGTGGGAAACAACATCAGACACTAGCTATACTTTCACTAGGATATCGTGGCTTCCAGAGAGGATCCACTTTCACTACACCTCAGCAACCAATGCCTCAGCAGTGGTCTCCTTACCTTCGCTGACCAGACCCTTAGCATTATGGTAGATCCCGGTGCTACCGAGAGTTTCATTTTTGGTGCAACACTAAAAATAATTAAGGTAAATTCAGTCAAACATGGTGAGTTTAGATTTGTAGAAATGGATTAGGGAGCCAAAAAAAAGGTTGGAGGGAAGGTTACGGGCTGTAGCCTTAACCTAGGAGTGTTTTCCACCAAGGCCAACCTGTACGTCATGATCTTGGGATCTTATGACATTGTGATTGGTATCGATTAGTTGGAATCGCATGAGGCAATACTCAATTGTAATATGAAACAATTGAGCATGGTCGATGATGAGGGACAGAGACACGTGATTGTAGGGTGGAACTAGGGAGTTTCCCTAAGGTTCATCTCTTCCTTGCAGCTACGGAAGAGCATGCACAAGGGATGTAAGCTTTATGTGATCCTTGCGTTAAACAAAAAGGGAGTAGCGGAAGGTCAAGAACACCTTCCGATGGTGAGAGAGTTTATGGACGTCTTCCCTGAGGAGTTACCTGGGATGTCACAAGAGAGGGAATTGGAATTTACCATAGACCTAAAACTGGGTACTGAACTGATAGCAAGAATGGCTTATCGGATGTCAACCCCAGAGTTACAGGAGTTGAGAATGCAACTGAAGGTGTTGTTGGACCTCAGAATTATACATCCAAGTGTGTCACCGTGGGGTGCCTTGTTATCTTCATACAGAATAAGGATGGGTCATGGAGACTCTACATTGTCTACCTTCAATTGAACAAGGAAACGATCAAGAATCAATACCCATTGCGAAGGATTGATGATATGTTCAATGAGATGAAAGGCACGATGGTGTTTTCAAAGATCGACTTGTTATTAGGGTATCACCAGTTAAGGATCAAGGAGGATGACATCCCTAAGACCTCTTTTAAGATGAGGTTTGGACATTAAGAGTTTATTGTTTTATCTTTTGGACTGACAAACGCCCCTGGGGTAGTTATGAGTTTGATGAACGGGGTGTTCCATGAATACTTGGACAAGTTCATCCAAGTATTCATTGACGATATTTTGATTTACTCTCGAACGATGGAGGAGCATGATGAGCACTTGGGCTTGGTACTACAGTGTCTACAAGAGAACAAATTGTATGAGAATTTGTCTAAATTCTCATTTTTATCATTCAAAGATTCACTACTTAGGGCATGTCATCACCTATGAAGGTATCGCCATGGATCCAACAAAGGTCAAGGCTATTATGGAATGGCCTATGTTGATGAATATTTTGGAAGTGCATAGCTTCATGGGTTTAGTGGGATACTATCGATGGTTCGTCGAGGGTTTCTCAAATATGGAAAATCTGATTACGAAATTGCAAAAGAAGAACAAGAAGTTTGTTTGGACCGAGAAATGCACAAAATCATTTCATAGGCTCAAGGAATTGTTGACAACAACACTGATACTAAAGGTCCCTGACATGGACCCAAACTTCTTGGTATGCACTGACGCATCCAAAGAAGGCTTAGGCAGAGTCTTGATGCAAGACGATTGAGTAATCGCTTACATCTCGAGAAAGTTGAGAAGGCATGAGGAGAACTATGCGATGCATGATTTGGAGTTGTTAGCCATTTTTTATGCCTTGAGAGTTTGGAGACACTACCTTATTGGACAGATATTGAACTAAAAACTGACCAGTGTGGACTACAACCCATCTTTACGCAAAGACACTTGAACACGTGACAATGATGTTGGTCGGAATTACTTAGCAAGTAGGATTTCAAGATTTCTTACATAAAAGGGACAGTGAACAGAGTGACATATGCATTGAGTTGGAGACCACATATCTTTTCGGTGATTTCCTCTTCAAACGAATCTACGTGAAAATATTCTAACTTTACAGCGCGTCGATTACTGGTACAAAGAAATCAAGGATTTTATTGAAAAAAACACAATGATGGTACCAAAATTTGAAGGATTTACTATGGACAACAATGAATCATGGATATTTAAAGGTCAAATTTACATACCAACCAACGATGGGTTGAGAAGTTGATCCTAAACGAGGCTCACAGAGCAGTGTGCATGGCTTACCGAGGAGTCACGAAGATGAGGGCATACCTTAAACCCTTATTCTTTTGGAAGGGAATGAAGGAAGACATAGTCAACTACGTGGAAATATGTCTAGAATGTCAGCAGGTGAAGGCTGAGCATAGACATCCGACATAATTACTACAACCACATTATTCCTGAATCGAAATGGGAGGGAATTTCGATGGATTTCATTGTTGGATTTCCACTGACGGCAATGAGACACGACTCGATTGTTGTGGTAATCGACACTCTGACAAAGAGTTCTCATTTATTCCTGTGCATATGACGTATCAGGCACCGGACATAGCTATATTTTACTCAGTGAGATTGTGAGGGCATGGCATGCCTAATAGGATTATATCCGATGGAGGATCAGTGTTTACATGACAATTTTGGACTAGTTTCCAAGAGGCCTTGGGAACCCAACTTCAATTTAGTACCACATCTCACTTGGAGACAAACAGGTAGACCGAATGAACAAACCAAATCTTGGAGG
Source organism: Picea sitchensis (assembly GCA_010110895.2). NCBI lineage: Eukaryota > Viridiplantae > Streptophyta > Pinopsida > Pinales > Pinaceae > Picea > Picea sitchensis. The sequence goes on along the minus strand of SNQJ01S0030416.1, from coordinate 161,641 downwards.
ACATGTTGCGTATGTACATGATGTACCAACATAAGCATTGGGAATAATTCTTTCCATTGGTAGAATTCACATATAACCATAATTACCAAAGCACCATTAAGATGGCACCTTTCGAGTTTCTTTACAGGCAACCATGTCGGATGCCTTTCATTTGGGATCGGCTTGAGGATAGGGTCCTAGTGGGATCAGAAGTGATCAAAGAAATGGAAGATCAAATGAAAAAAATAAGACAAAGGATCGAGGAAGTGTAGGATCAATAGAAGAGTTATGCTAATGCACATCGTGCCGACCGTAGTTACAATATTGGCGATCGAGTATTCTTGCGGGTGAAACCGCAAAAGAGTTCAATCAAGTTGGAAAGAGTGATAAACTATCTCCTAGGGTCATGGGATCCTACGAGATTATGGAAAAGAGAGGGTCATGGCCTATTGACTAGCCTTGCCTGATCCTTGAGGCGTATGCATGATGTCTTTCACATCTCTGTTTGAGACATTATGTTAGTGATCCTACACATGTTTGACTTGAGTACCTTGCAGGTATCTAATGAGGGTGTGCTCACGGTGGAGCCAATCCGCATCCTGGACTATCGCATTTGACAGCTATGACTTCAAACAGTAGATAAGGTCAAGGTCCAGTGGGACAATTATAGTCCGCACTCGATGCTCTGGGAGGATGCATATGATATGCGCCAACATTTTCCATTTTTATTTGATAGATAGACTTATGATACTATGATACACTTTTTATCAACACTTACATACTGTGAAACTTCGGGATGAAGTTTATACCAATAGGGTGTGTATGTAACATCCCTCTCTTGCGCACACTGAGCGAACTTATTCTTTAAGGACACTTGCTTACACGTGATCTAGATTATTATACGATTGGTCATTTGATTATGATTATGACATATGATGATATGCTATTTTGGTTGTATTTTCATAGACAGGTGCTATTGACTAGGTTCTCCTAAGTGTGCAGGACTTTGGACATTGAGGATGAAGAGGCATCGATGAAACCCCTTGGACTCCGGATCGAGTCTAGGAGATGACTGTTGGGTTTGAATGTTATTGATGTGACACATGTACATATGATTAGATGTTATGAGGATTTATTATTGTCGCTGACATGATTCATTGATGATGCAAGATCATGATATCTTTCCAAATAGACTCACATGTGGAGTAGAGGGGTCACACACGACAACCAAAGAATTTGACAGAGAGATGTGGACAATAGCCTGTCACAACCTACTAGCACTCCCGTCATGGCTCAAACTGTAGGTTAATGATTACCTAGTTTGAGAAGACCCATGATGTCGTGAGGGAAGACTGTGATAATCACTCACGATGATTATAAGGGGCGCTCAATAAGGCAGGGCCATTATTCCTTAGAGGCCCTTAGTCTGCCACAAGATCACCTGGTGGAGTATTGACTCCAAGGGTTTTTTATGTCTACCAAGTTAATCAAGAGGCGAGTGGCATCCTTGGAGCACGTAGTGCATCCTGAAGGGCATGTCGCTCAATGAAAACAAAAAGAGACGAGTGGCACCCTTGGAGCACGTAGTGCATCCTGAAGGGCATGTCATGCAAGGAAAATGGAAAGAGGCGAGTGGCACCCTTGGAGCACCTAGTCCGTCCTGAAGGGCACGTCGCAATTTTAACTGGTAAAGTGAAGAAACAAATTCATCCTTAAAAAAAATGAGGTGATAAGTAAGATTTAAAAACAATTTTCCCTAATAAAAATGTCGTCCAACCTAGAGAAATTAAAAAAATTAGGTCTAAGTAGAACTTGTGGTAAAAAAATTAATAATAGTAAATAAACTTGTAACATGAAGGTGGGTAAGAAATTCAAATTAAATTTTAAAAACAAATTATAATAGGGGATTAAAATTTTAAAAAGGGAAATGATTGTTTTATCTACATATGCTAATTTGATTTTTAGTTAAAAAGAAAAAGGGGTAAATGGTTGTTTTTCTACACTTGCTAAATTGAGTTTTGGTTAAAAAGGGAAAAGAGAGAAACTTAAAAGAAATAGGAAACTAAAGGAAAAAGGGGAAACCTAAAGAAAAGGGGGAAACATAAAGAAAAAGATGAATGTCTAACTTAGTAAGAAATCTTTCCTTGGGAACTTGCTATTTTTGAACTCAATTAGGAATTTAGTAAGGCGTAAGTCATTTAAGAAGTGCAAGAGAATTTTGGGACACCTAGGAGCATTTTTAGGAATGCTTTTAGGTGGGTAAGGGAAATATGAATAATTAATTAGTTAATAAAATTGAATTTCTGGTGCAACTAGGGGATGGGTGACATGTGTACGGGGGAGGTTTTTCCTAAATAATTAAATGAAAAGGCAATTTAATGATAATTTGGGAAACTAATTACTTGAAAAACTCTATAAAAAGAATGGAGGAGGAGGAGTATGGATATCATCTTTATGTGTAATGTTACGCTGCTAAATTTTTGTCTTGACTGAATTTATCTTGTGGGAGTTGGGATACCCAACTCGGGTAACGAGTGGTAGCTCAACCTTGCGAGGCGAGCTGGGTGCTACCGGTTCTCTGGTATTGTGTGTGTGGCCCCTTTGCGGCTCAAGGGGATTAGGGGGGAGAAGAGTACTCATAACATTGGCTGGGAGGTACCTATGAGGTCACATCGATCAATAAGTGGGAGCTAGATGGAGTGCGTGCATGACAATGACTTAGAGCTATCTCATTTGGCTACGGTACGCACGCGTTTATTTTTGAATGGATTTCCCTTGGCGAACCCAATTTTTTATTTCATTGACTTCTCTATGTTTGTTTTATTGATTATTACGAAGAAGTTTGTGTTTTATCTTCTATCCCTTATCCCTTTAGTCATTAGTCTATGCTTGAGCAGTCAGCTAGGAGTTGAATCGACGGTTGTCACTTCGGTGTTTAAAGACCTATAGATTCAAATGCCCTGCTTTCCTGTGCATGGATGATGAGTGAAGGATAAATTTTTCGCTCATTTGTCTATCCCTTACTTATATCTGCGTTTTTCTCCTATGAGTAAACTTTGATTAAACTCTGCGTCTTGATTGATAAAAATCTGATTTTCTCTGCATTTTTAGTTGCTTGAACTTTGGTAAATGTCTGCATTTCTTTCAATGCTATGTCTGTGTTTATTTAAATGATATGGCTGTGAATTTATGATATCTATGAATTTATCTTTATGTTGCGTTCTTTTCTTTTTAATGATAAAACATAGGGAAGTTTACATGCGTCCAGTTGAAACCGTTTTACTATTGATCAAACATTTTTATTGCGTCCTGATTGATTTTATTTTATTGTTGAATAACCATTAAATGCATCCAGTTTTTATTTTGTTTTATTTTTGAATTAAACCTTCACCTGCGTTTTTGATGAACCACAATTTACCAACATATTTCATTATGATGCATCTGCGTTTTAATGTTGTTGACAGCGAATACAAATGAACATAAATATTACTATTGGACAGGGATATCGTTGTTGACTTAGGTTAATTAATGGACAACAATCTTGATTATTTAGATAGCGATATATAAGATTAATTGTGTTATTTGCACAATGATATGTTGTTGGCAACAACATTGTAATAGATGGCATTATGTTTGTATTACATAGCATATTTAGAGTTAATGACAGCAAAATTATAAGAACCTTATCCTTAGATTTCATTTTTATTTATTACATTTATAGACAATGAATTTAAACCTTGATCAGCTGTGTTTTTATCCTTTGACTGGAAACAAGTTTATTCCTTGATTTACTGTGTATTTACCCTTTGAATGGAAGCAAATTTAAACCTTGATTAACTGTGTTTTTATCCTTTGATTGGCAACACGTTTATACCTTGATTTACTGCATATTTATCCTTTGAATGGAAGTGAATTTAAACCATGATTAACTGTGTTTGATCCTTTGACTGGAAGCAAGTTTATACCTTGATTTACTACGTATTTATCCTTTGAATGGAAGAGAATTTAAACCCTGATTAACTGTGTTTTTATCCCTTGACTGGAAGAAAGTTTATACCTTGATTTAATGCGTATTTATCCTTTGAATGGAAGTGAATTTAAACCTTGATTAACTGTGTTTTTATCCTTTGACTAGAAACAAGTTTATACCTTGATTTACTCTGTATTTATCCTTTGAATGGAAGAAAATTTAAACATTGATTAACTGCGTTTTTATCCTTTGACTGGCAACAAATTTATACCTTGATTTACTGTGAATTTATCCCTTGAATGGAAACAAATTTATGCCTTGATTGACTGTGTTTTTATCTTTTGAATGGCAGAAAATTTATACCTTGATTGTTGCATTTGAGACTGTGTAACAACTGCGTTTTGACTGTGTATTTGGTTGGGTGAAATTATTGCATGGTATGCTGTGTATGACAACGATCTCCCTTTGGTATTAATGATTGAATGATGACGATATCCCGTAGCGAATGGACAACGATTTACAATTATTGTTGACAGCAAGATATATATTTATCCCTTGCTAAATCCTTTTATATTTTTTAATCCTGTGTAAAAGACAATGTTACAATTGATTGTTAAAAATCGATATGTTGTTTAAGGGACAACAAATCATATGGTTTAAAGGACAATGATTTTATTTATAGCATGTTGATAGCATAGCGATAGAATATTTTATTAATGGAGATTTTATTAATAGCATATAGATAATTATGTCGACAACGACTTTACTCATCACCACATGATAGCATATTGACAGCAATTGATAGCATTTATATCTTGTGACAACGTTCATATGATTGGACAACCTTATTTGTTGTGACAACATTTATTTGTTGGACAACGTTTTTATATTGTTTTAGAGGACATGTTCCATATTGTTGTTTCTATTTAGAAGATAGCATTTCAATTTTAAAAGCATGTTTTATATTGTTTGAAAAGACATGTTTCCTATTTGTTTGAGTTGAAAAGATAGCGAATTCCTTCCTAGGAAATTACTCATCCAATATTGGAATTGGAAAATAGTTACATTGAGCTATTTGTATTGATAATAATTATTTTAATGTGGACCGAGTGATGTATATTGCAAAGAATTTAATGTGTTGTATGAATGTCATAGTCACCTAGATTCCTCGCATCTTGTTGACTTGTCCATTGGGTGCTTGGGTTAGTTGTCTTGCATTTTGATAGTTAATTCAGTCTCCTAGCACATTGAATCATATTGGGTTATTGGTATAGATGTGCTATGTTGTGTCAGGGTTACCGTCACGCCTATCGCCTTGTGACATCATGATTCTTGGTTTATGTGGGTGTTGTTTGTTTTAATGGTTGTTGGTACTTGGTTTTGTAATGCCTTAAGGTGTTGGGGTTTATGAGACATAGAGATTTCTAGTTCATGGTCATCGAAGCCTTTATGTTGGGTTGTTGACATTGTCTCTTAGCTGGTAGGCATTATCTTGCTTGCGTCGGGTGGGTAGTCGTTCTTTTGTCTATTGATTATTGCATGTTTCGTCCAGTTTCATGATGTGCTAGTGTGATGAGTCATTGTTGTCTATTTCCTAATCTACGTGCATTGTGTTCATTGTCAAGTTGTGTTGTTCAGCTGTTGTGGTTGTTTCCTTCTTGGCTCAAACAAAAAAAAAAAATCACTTGCTTGTGTCACTTGTATTCGTAACGCTGGGGTCATTACAGGCAATGTGTTTGCTCCTTACTTCTTGGCTCCTGGCTATATGTAGTGGCAATGTGGCCACGGTCAAGTCCATATTCCTCCGCGTTCCCTCCTATTTGGCATTCCCTGGTCCCGTGGCTTGGGCCATGTGGCCATGCCCTAGTCCTCCACGCGCACCCCCTTATCCAGCATAGCCCTGTTCTGTAGCCTCAAGCCATATGGGATGATGATGTGATCTATATATGAGGGCTAGCGCATATCCATAACCGCATCAATTGTTTTAGACTAGGCCGTGGTCATATATCATCAATCGCATGGTAATTTTGGGGGATAGGGCATAGCCCCAGCCCGATCCTCCACCAATTTAACCAACACTCAACTTTAAATATAAATGAGCCCACATATGGTTAATACCCAAATAGAATGTGGGATGTCTAGCCCCTCCCTACCAAGGCGTTTTCCCGGTCGGAGGTCAGAGGTTCAAATCCGGTTGAGTTCCAAAGAATTTTGCATACCAACAAGCTAATGGAGGGGTGCCACGTGGCATCCCAGGACTAGACCACATGGCACCACATTATTTTTCCAAATAACCTTCCACTTGTCAAAACCTGATTCAACTAGTTGTCCACATATTCCATGTGTCTTCTCCAACTATACCCTGCCACGTGTGCCATGTGTCGTACAACCGTGCCACATGTCATCCTTACAGTGGTAACATGTGTCACTCCCTGATTGGTCCACCTGTCTGACACATCATCAGTCTATATGCCCATTCATTGTGCCACATAATCATGAAGAACAACAAACCATAAAACACCAAAATGATAATGGAGTTCAACAATCTCGCCTATGTCTTTGGGCCTTTGTCTTAGTGGGTGATGATTTCTTATTTCAGTTCAAAGCTTTAAAATTACATCACAACAATGCCAAAAAGGTTATAAAATGATCTGGTGTTGTTCTACCATATCTATATAACCCAAAAAAACTTATGGCACTAAAATCAGATGAACGAAGATCCCATAAATGGCCCGTAAAGGTGCTCTCCTCAACAGCTTCCCTGCATAAAAATGGCTTGGGCTTGGAAAATATTCAACATAAACCTATTCTAAACCTCCTCTCTTGGCTTCAAGAACCCATGGTTTATATAGATCTAAATTTGGTAACCATCTCCCAACTTTCCCCCAAGATCTGGCCTCGAAAAGGGCCCAATATCCCCCCAAAATGACCAAAATCTCTAAAATTGTTGAGAAAATCCAATTTAAATTATATTACAATGTTTAAAACACACTTTTTGCACATCATATGGGTGCAACCCCATTTTTCTCAGCTCCTGATCATATTGGTGCGCTCCATATGGCCTCGGGATTATTTGGTAGTGCGTTTGGCCCTTACTTCTCGACACTTGGCTATATGTGGTGGCCACATGGTTGCGTTCTAGTCCTTAGTCCTTCACACGCCCTCCTATTTGGCAGCCCCTGGTCCCGTTTCTTGGGCCATGTAGCCATGCCCTAGTCCTTCACATGCACCCCCTTATCCAGTGTAGCCCTATTCTACAGCCCCGAGCCATATGGGACGGTGATGTGACCGACATCCAAGGGATAGAGTATATCCATAAACGCGCAAACTATTTTAGACTGGGTTGTGGTCATATATCATCGGTTGCATGGTAACACCGGGGGCTGGGGCCTAGCGCCATCCCGATCCTCCACCAATTTAACCAACACTCAACTTTAAATATAAATGAACCCACATATGGTTAAGACCCAAAGCAAGGTCGGGTTGGCTAGCCCGACCCTGCCAAGGTGTTTCCCTGGTCAGAGGTCGGAGGTTCAAATACGATTGAGTTCCAAACAATTTTGCATACCAAAGAGCCAATGGAGGTGTGCCACATGGAACTGTATTATTCATCCAAATAACCTACCACTTGTCAAAATTGGATTTGATCAATTGTTCACATCTTCCATGTGTCTTCTCCAACTATACCCTACCACATGTCGTACGGTCGTGTCACGTGTTGTCCTTACAGTGGTGACACATGTCACTCCCTGATTGGTCCACCTGTCTAACACGTCATCAGTCCATATGCCTATTCACCCTGCCATGTGTCAGTCTATATGCCCCATAAGCACACTGAACCTAGCATTGTACCTTGCCATGTTAGTTGTACGACCGTAAGGCCTGTACAGTTAGCTGCCACATGGCACTGTATGGACTGTACAATCATCATTGTTTTTCCATGTTTTTCCAAATGAACAGACCATGATATCTGGATCATACGATGTCCATTTGATCCCGCTAAAGTTGCGTTGGGTTCATATCAAGGAGGCATACACACACGTCCGTTTTGAAGCCATTCTAAAAAGTTTTATTTTTAGGCCTTCTTGGACCCAATTTAGTCCCTAGATCCAATTCTGGATCACTCCTCCTCTAGATGTGCACACTACTTAATCTTGAGTGTGAGAGTGTGTTACCAAATGAGCTAAAGCACCCTCTATTTATAGTGTTCTTTGTCACCTGTCCAAGACGACTTCTTCTTTTAGAGGCTAATACTTCAATATTAGATGTTTTATTGAGTCGACTTGTCTTCTAGGGTTTCTACACATATGTTTAGGGTTTCTCTAGCTTCCAAAATATTCTAATCTAGTGAGAGGTTACACATGGAGGTTGATACCTACCACAACTACCATAATATCAACAGTCCCTCCTATTTAGGGAGGTATTATCAAGTAGCATCATCATATCCACACAGGCTATCCCATGATCACATAGATCAAGTCATGAGCAACATCACCACTATCAGTATCATCTGATATCATACCGATATCAAAAGTATATCATCAACTGCATCATCTCTCGAGGCCATACTCCATCCGAGAGTAATCGAGCATGATGTTGAATAATTCATGTTGAACTCAGCGCACTCAATATATTGTCACAAGGACCATTCTTCTAATCCATACATATGTCCTAGAAGAATGATTGTCCCAACATATGCTGAATTTCCTCAATGGCTACAAGAACCATCCTCTCCACTTCATCATCTCTAAGCCATACTAGAATGATGAAAATGCACCATATATAAGTTGTACTGGAATGATGTAGAGTATCATCTACATCATCTCTATGTCATTATATCATGGTGTCAATGCATCATCTCTAAGATGTACTCGCATAATGTATATCAATGCCTATGCATCTTCTCTAAGGTGTATGATCATATCTAAGATGTACTAGCATGATGCTCTGCATCATATCTAAGTTTTGCTAGTATGATCATATCTAGTTTGATGAGAGTCATTTGCATCATCTCTAAGTTGTATGATCATATCTAAGTTGTTGTTTTGTTAACGGAAGCTAAATGTTATCTTAATTAATAAAATACAATAATAATGATTTGGACAATGATTGAGATTTTCATTGGTTTTTTTATTGCTAATTATTTGTTCGAAATATTTTTTTCCCATCAAAACCCTTGAGGCGAAATGTTGCTAAGATGGTGATATACTCAAGTTCTTCATTATTTTGTATTTAGAATTGACTTGTTTAAATTATTTTTTCTATGCAAAACTCTTAAAGGTAGAAAGTTGCCAAGATGATTAGAGGACTAACTCTTCTTGAGAGTGGCATGGTGCATTTTATTCTTTATACTAATTCCTTTTACAATAATAGTGAACTTGAAAAAATTAATAAAAATGACAAAACTTTGACAATAATAATGAACTCGACAGAACTGTGAGATTGAGGTTTGCATTGGTTTTTTTTGTTGTTAATTATTTGTTTGAAATATGTTTTTCCTATCAAAACCCTTGAGGTGGAATGGTCCTAATATTTTGATACACATAAGTTTCTCATTATTTTTTTATTTAGAATTCATTTCTAATGACAATGACTTGTTCAAAGTATTTTTTCTATGCAAAACTCTTAGAGGTAGCATGTTTCCAAGATGATGAGAGGCCTAACTTATTAAGAGTGGTGTGTTGCATTTTCTTCTTTATTCTAATTCCTGTTATTGGTGATTTCATATTCCTTATATATATTATTCTAATTATATGTGTATGTCAATGAGTATGATTCTGTTAGGGACCTAACCCCTCATGTAGGTGTTAGTCACCATCAAATATTTTATTTGAAATAAAGATTTCAGGATCTAGAGAGACGCTAAATTGGTTTGGAAGCCTCATAAACCAGGGAAGGTGCTAAATCTAGAAGGAAGAGGCTAAATCTGGTAGGATAACTAAGCTAATGGTGCCCGATACATCATGGATCATGAACTCTCAAGATCGACGGTCGAGGATTATTTCGGGGGGAGAAACTGTGTGGAGGTTAATTTTGGAAAGCAGAACGAAATTCAAACCATGGTTTTCGTTTGGGGATACGTGGTGCCACCATGTACATTTTGGGGTGAAAAGTTGGTTTCCCCAAACCACTTCCTTACGCCCCTGAAATTTAAAGTATAAAAGGGCATTTTTTTATTTTTTTATTTATTTTATTACTTGGCACGACCACCCTCGTTCAACTGAAACTCAACAATATACCAATTGCACGCCATTTTCGCTCTTTTCCAGGTATTTTTCATCGCAACCATGGATCTTCTCATAACTTCAGTAACAGAACAAGATCTTGTGGTGAATGAAGAATCCCTAATTGACCGAGATTCAGACATTTTTGATATCGAAATCACCATTTCGCCCATCTCTGTGTCCAAAATAAACATGTCCGATAAAGTAGGAAGGTGTGTATTGTTCCTTGAAGCAGTCCAAGCCACCATAGTCCCTTATGCTGTCGAAAACGCTTTCCCTTTTCCTGAATTTATAAGTTGGTGCGCTAAACAATATTCACATGAAGAAAGAGTCATCGTGAATAAACAAGGATCTGAGGTCATGTGTAGGGTAGAGAGTCTGTCAATTCGATATTCCCTCAGTATACCAGAGTCTTTATCCGTAATTTCTGAACCTTTTAATGAAGAAAATATAATTAGGGTATACAAAGAATGTCCATCGGAGGTCCGAGATCTGTTTTTACAGACAATTTTCAAACCGAAACATTTTTCATAGGGTCTGTCTTTGCCAATGAATGTGAGTATAATGGCTATTGAAGTCTAATGGGTGTTTTCCCTTTTGAGTCAAGTTTTAGGTCTAGACAATGACAAACATGTAGTCGAAGTCATGCTCAGATTCCTTTTGACCTTTTTTAAGTCATAGTCTAGTCTGTCAGTCCGCATTAATTTTGATCAATTCATAGATGATAATATCCATAAACAACTAGTCAATTTTCACTCTCTAAGGCATTTCAGACACTACACCTATCTGCTAAAGATTTTCTTGGAAACCAATAAGAGGGAATTTCATGAAGAAACATTTATATCAACTGAATGTAAAAGGATTACATTACTTATCTTCATAAACAAAGTCATGTCCAGAGTTTATAGGTTAATTTTCAACACCAATCTACCTAGAGTTTTTGATGACATGAGGAGCTATCTACAGCCAAATCTAGAGAACATAGTGGAGGATTGGGTACTATTCATGCAGTCAATAGTAATCTAGGTTTTTGGTTTTCATGAATCCCCCTATCTATTTCCTATTTTTGGCCCAGACCCCCCCCTTCTTCTTTCTCTCCTTCAGGGTTGCTCGACCTCCTGGTCAAGGATTATTTGAACACCTGAGTCTAGTTTACTCTTTGGCTCCTTGCTAGAACCTAATGTAATTTGTCATAGGTCCCTCTTTCTTCAAGGTGAGGGCCCTATTAACCTCGCGGCTCTCTTCTAGGCCCTTCGAATAATGTTAGCGGTGACACTCGTTCTCTGTGTCAGGCCCTTTCTATCATATGACCTCAGGCTATGTCTTGGGGCTTAACCACAAAAGTGCTTTGGGCTTCGACTTGTCCCACGACAAACAACTCCTACATTCCTGAACTCTGAATCGATGAACTCAAATGGTGCGAGGATCAATGGTCCACATCCCTCCTTCAGATCGACGACTTCGATCTATTCAGAATATGGAATTTGGGAGTCTCTCTCTATCCCCCTCGGATATCTCTGGTAATACTACTCCTCCGAAATATACAGATCACTTCCACATGTCCCTTCCAGATCAAATGGTCTGGATTCAATCCTCTCTTCATGACCTCACAAAGGTTTCTATTTTCTCTTGGAAAACCTCCTGGAGCTCCAACTCCCAGATGTCCTGATTTCTTGCCACCTATCTCCTCCCGACGATGGACGATTCTTCCTTCCTTCGGGACTTCGGCGAGTCCTTCCTCCTTGATGACACTTAGCACTTTTTCTTCCTGAGACTTAGACTGTTCTTGGCCTTCTTCTACACTCCTTGCAGAGTTCTGTGCTAGTTCTTCTGAGATTTTTATCGACTTGAAACCTTCGAGGTTCTCAGTTCTCCTGTGTCCTTCCACAAACTTTATATTTCCTTCCCGAAAACTTAATGCCCTTTCTCCTGTGGTTGTAAGGTTAACTTATTGTATCCTTGGCACACTCCTTGTGCTCGTTTAATCCTTCTGATGGATTCTCCCTGAGCCCTTCCAGAAGTCTTAAGGCGTCTCCTTTCCTTAGTCGATGCACTCTTGCAAAGCCTTCCTTCCTCATAGTGGTTAAGAACCCTGAGGTTGTCTCAATGTCTCCAACACTTCTGAATGTGTTTCTCATGTGCGCACTCGCACTAGATCAATGCCCTCTTGGAAAAATATTACAGAGTGTTCAGTAACTCTGCCTTGTGCTTTCTCCCACACAACCTTTATTTCCAAAGTATTCAACAACCTTGAAATTCCCCTCCGAGTCTCTGAATTATTCTAGCATACCCTCCTAGCAGCTTCTCTTCTGAATCAATGAGTTCATACATGCACTCCTTGCGTTGGCTCATAGAGTTTCAACTCTCTGTTGCACACTCTTTATGCTTAGCCTAGAGAACCAAAACTAATTCAACACACTCACAAATAGAAGATGATAATTCTATCCCTGTAGATGATTTCTAACATACATCTACAACACAAACACATACAAATGACATTCACAACTAAACATTCATTATACATAAATTTAAAAACAAGAAAATATGTTACTTTATATTAATGGTGGAATGTCCATTACAATATGTGAGTCCAGACTATGACTGAGTCTTGGCTTTAAACTCTCCTCCTTTTGATATCTATATGTCTACTAAATCATTTACTACAATGACCTTTCATCAACTCCAACAGCCTATTTCAGCCATACAATACAAGGATTTATACAAGAGGGGCTCAACGAGCTTCCCCCCAAGATACGATAGTGGTGTCTAATCACCATTCAAAACGCCTGACTAATGAGGCAGATTACAATGATGGAAATCTAATCTGAATCAGATACAGATCCCTCCTACCGTCAACCACTTAATGGTGACCTCATCTTCAACTTTCGTGAAGGCATAACTTGGATCTACCAGCCTGACAACATTAATTGTCTTAATCATGATTTACATTTCAAAGGTATAATGAGAGGGAGGTGCCTCTCCCTTCCTTGAATGCACACCAATTGTGCTAATCAACTGGTGTGTGCTGAAGTGGAGTGATGTTCCTGCATCATTTTTTCTGACCCCCAGAATCTTTTCTCTTGAATTCATCAGGAAAAGAATTATATCTAGGACAAATAATTTCCTAAAGTTGTGCAAAGCCTCCAACCTCAAGTTCCCTTTTATCATTGGCCCTTTCATTGTCAAAACTAGATCATGCTTAACTCATATTCTAGCAAATCTCAAAGAGTTTTGTTTTGTACAACTACAAGGAAGAATTTACGATCCACACTAGATCATATCCAAGGGGATATTGATGAACAAACATGCCCCTTATGAGAATGAACAGGTTGAGGGTTTTGATAAATTGACAAAACAACTCAAAAACAACAATTGGAGGAAACCCTGCAACAAATTCAAACACAACAAGTTTCTCCGAAACTGATAGTCAACATTCCTAAGATGAGTATTTACAACAAGAGAAGCAGTTCGGATTCCATGGGCACCAGTGATCAGCAGATTTCTCCTAAGAAGATGAATATTTCACAGTCTCCACAAATAGTGAATTTAGAGGAGGAAGAGCCCAGAGAACAAGTAAATATAGATATGGTGGAAAGTGGCACTAGCACTAAAGAAAACTCTAAAGTGAATGCATCTCAAGAACATTTAGCAACAATAAAAACATCTTTGATAAAACATATGGGGCATCTTATCAATCTAAATAATATTTGGAAAAACATTATGCTAAGAAGGGAAACATAGCTTTGGGTGATATGAGGGATTTAGTCCCTGAAGTGGGAAAGCTTTCTCTGCACAAATATTATTTGTTCATAGTAAGGGATGTTGAAAAGAGGACCTTTAACATTGCAATTGCAATAGAAGACAAATTAACTGAGATAAAGATAAGGTATGACAACATCAATGCTTCAGACAAGGTTAAATTCCATAAGAATACCAGTGATATGTTGTATTTTGGTTGCCTGAGTTTAAGCTTGAAGAATTAAGAGCTGTCATCTTATGCAATGAAATTGGAAGGACAGGTGAGGCAAGAAAAAACATCTAGTAGATCTTGGGAGACTCAGGTCAAGAGGCTGGAATCTGAAGGCCCCCAAGGGGTGAAATCCTCCTTGGATGAGAAAGATAAATTAATTCAAAGTTTGAAGAATAAATTGGACATGTCTGCCACAGAGCTTCCACAAACAAAAAAATTGGTTTCTCTAGAATAGGAAAATGAAACACTTTGTCAAGAGGCATTGGACTACAAGGCTAGGGCGTTGCAGCTAGAACAAGAAAAGGTGAAGTGGTAACAAGAGAATATATAATTGCTAAACATGGTTGTAGTTATACCTACTACTACAGAATATGGGCCAAACATTGAAGGACTTGTCTAGGCTATGTCCCAATTTAGCCTGAAAGAAGCATAAATCAAAGGGATAAAAGGGAGCATAGATAAATTGAAGAAGGAAATGCAAGTAAAGGATGAAAGAATGACTCAATTTCAAAAGGAGAATGAAGTCTTGCAACAAATGATAGATAAATTGAAGATGAGATTAAGAGGAAAACGCCTATTGCAGGGGGCCAAGTATATCATCTGGGACTTTATAGCTATTGAAGCTTCCAAGCTCAAAGTGTATTTGAATTTCATCAATGATAAAGACATCATAGCCATCACAACCAGAAGCAAGTGCACTTTTGTAAATGAAACTTTAGCAAAGAAGCCATCAGAATGGGCCCAAAACGCCATAAATCTACTCAACTCCATTCCTACTATAGACCTTCAGACTATTGGACTTAAAGATACAACTACATTGATTATCTGGACCAGGAGGGTTATTGCTAAACATAACCTGTTGAAATCAGTCCAAACAAAGGAAACACAGATGGAGAAAAGTGTGCAAGAGTTCAAAGATTTGTTTGAAGAATTGTTTAACAAAGGCCTTCCACCATTTTGGGATGGAAAAGGAAAATTATATGATCAGGAAGAATACAATGCTCGCTTGAATCAGTGCAAAATGGATCATTCCAAGTTTGAAACCCTAGAGAAAAATCTGAAAGGAGCTATATTGGTTGAGCATATCATTATAGACTTTGAGATTCTGAATTAGTTCAAAGCAGTCAAACTTGGACTAACAATCATGACATATGCTTCCTGCATTTAACTAGAGATACTGATCAAAGAAATGATAGATTATGATATTATTTCTGACTTGCAATGAAAGGAGATAGTACGGTTGGGTAAGACAAAGTGTAGTTTTCTAGGGTCCAGTAGATGATGTCCAGATGTCATTGACGATGAAAGATCATGTGGAATACCAAAGAAGAACAAGTGGTGAAGAAAGAAACTGAAATGCCAGAGGAGCCAGAATCTGGATCATGAAACATTTTCTTGCTAATCATTGTAATCAGTTTCAAAATCGAAACTGTCCCTTGTGATTATTGTAATAAGTTTCAGAAACTGAAACATTTCATTTTAATCATTGTAATTGGTTTCAAACTGAAGGAACTCAGCTTGTATAAATATTAGGAGTTCCAAATGTATTAGGGGTTGGCAGAAGTGAAAGGGCACAATTTTAGCTATTTGGAACTTGAATGTAATTTTCTGAAGCTGAATAGAATACAGATGCAGAAGTATTGATGTTTCCATGAAAATATTCTAATGGTGGTGATATGAGTTTTGTCTCCTCCCTTTTTATGTATTTCATGTATGCTTAAATTCCATTTTCACTGTATTCTGCTTAAATTGGATAGTTAAAGGCCCTAAATTAAACTTGTGATGGTCTTGGCTTAAGCAATTTAAATTGTGTTAAGTTCTTCCTAACTAATTCCAGAATTCATTTATTTAATGCTCTGATACATTCATATGTTTTTCCCTTCTTCTTACACTCTGCAAATTTACAATCTATAACTTAGATTTATCGCCTCATTTATCCTTTATCCTATGGATAATTCTACCTACCAGTTAGTGCTTCCATTCGTTTTTAGAAGTTTGAATCCATAGCCCTAAGTGTTCCTCCTCTTCCTTGCCAGCAAAATTATAAACACCCTTCAAAACAAAAAAAACCTTTCCATTGATTTATTAAAGAAAACTCATTTGTTAAAGACCAAGTGATAGGAGAGATCCCTCTCTGAGCTGAGCAGGATAGTACCTAGCTCTAATTTGTTTTGTAGGTTACCTCTATCATTTGTTTTACCAGTCGAACAAATTTACAAAGTGCTAACATTCCAGCACTGTTGTCGGGGATCGAAAGTGAAATCTTCCCTGGGGAGAGAACGACTTAAAGATTCAGATTTGATTCCTGAGGGTGGAAGTGAATCAAATGGATTATTGGATGAGACTCCATTATTAAGAGACCAATAGCATAAAGTAGTTTGAGCGATAAATCTTGTCTCCCAAGAGAATTCATACCAGGAGAAATCTAGACCCAGAAGCAATAATCCCTTTTCCTGACCCTGAGAAAATTGTACACAAAAGAAAATAAAGGCCAATAATCCTAGTTTAGTGTTTAGACAAATATCTATCTTTTCAAAAACGATGGAGCGAAAAACATTGAAGACCTTGATTTTGATTTTAAATTTGAGCAAACTTTGTTCAGAACCAAATTTGAGTCCATTTTGAACGAAATCATCTTTGATGAGAAGAGGTTCCAAGATTTAATTTTGGCTACCTCTATTAAACCTCTTGTGATTCCTAATTAGAACCAACAACCACTTCAAGTTCTTACTGCATCCATGGAAGCTTGGTTTTCCCCTCTCATCCTACCTGCTCAGTTACATGATTTTCCCTAGGAATATAATCAAATGATTAAGTTTTATGATGCTGAAGGAAATGTGTCAACCCAAAAACACTTAGACTGGTTCAATGATTTTGTAGACCTAGAATAATAGATTTTCAAAATGCAAAAATGAGGTTGTTTGCACAAAGTCTTGCAGGAGAAGTCAGAAAATGGTTTAGATCTTTCCCAACAGTAAGTATCATAAATTTTGAAGCCTTTGAAACACGTTTTCTTGCAAAGTGGGGTGACAAGAAAAACCCCCTTCACTTGCTAACCCAGTAAAACAACATGAGAAGTGAATCCGATGAAATAGTACAAGAGTTTTCACCTAGATTTATAAAAGTCTACAAATCAATTCCTACTAAAGTAAAACCTTCTCTTAGAGCTACTCGAGTTAGATATGTCAATTCCTTTGAAAGTGATTTTTCGTTTTTGTTGAGGAAAAGAACATCCACTTCCCTAGATGATATGATGAGTGATGCAATAGAAGTTGAAGTAAATCTAATGTCTTCAAGAAATATCAAATATAATTATGATAGGGACATGAAAAAAGTTCAAGATAAGGCACAACCTTCAACCTCACTGTCATCAGAAAAGAGGTTTGAATTGATTATGAAGACCATGCAGAAAATCATGGAGAGGATGTATTTAGAAAATAATCCCAACACCAGATAGCAGGTTGATGTTCCACCTAGGAATCAAATGAGACCAACAATTCCACAAATTAGACAAAGAGATCAGAGGAACCAGGGTGATCAACAAATAAGACCTCCTTTTCAAAACAATTATATAAATGAAAATTTTGATGAAACTTTTGAAGACAGCATGCATTGTTGTGATGGTGATGAAACATAGATGTTTTTTACTAAATAAGACCATGATTAGTTCATGGATGAAAATGAAATATTCATGCAGAAGAATGATGAAAGGTTGTTACTGGAAAAGGAATACTACCAGACAGGACTGCAGAATGCCATCATGCAATTCCAGAAACAATATAATCTTCGAAACAAAAAGGTGCCTGCAAATCCTCCAAAGGGAAATCCTACAAAAGAATCTCAAAATAATACACCTTCTTCAAGTCAACCTATGAAGGGCTATGTTTCAAAGGATGTTGTGGAGAAAGGAAAGTAGAAGGAAGAACCTCCAAAGAAATTACCCGAAACAATAAAGGATATAGTGATCAAGGAGGTAGAAAAAATATCATCTTCCTTTAACTTTGAAAGTGAGATGGAAAAAATTAAAATCTCTGTTCCATTCACTGAGATGATAAAGAATAGTGAATATAAAAATCAGATCATTAAGATACTCAATATGGAAGAAAATTTTGATACTTTAAATATACAAGATGATCATCCTACCATTTTGTTTGGCCCACGTGTAGAGGAGAGTAGTGAGGTTGATGAGGTCCCTCCTTTCTATGTTAGTCTAAAGATTCATGATATGACTTTTCATAATGCTATGTTGGATTCAAGAGAATCCCATAATATGATGCCCAAGGTGGTCATGGACCAATTGGGCCTTGAAATTACAAGGCCTTACAAAGATATTTTCTCCTTTGATTCAAGGAACGTGAAGTGCTTGGGACTAATCAAACATCTGGTGGTATATTTGTCTCAAATCCCAGCAAAAAATATGGTCGTGGATGTGGTGGTTGTTGATATCCCTCCTAAATTTGGCATGTTGTTATCTATGTCACAGGATGCAAAGTTGAAAGGAAATTTGCAAATGGATATGTCATATGCCACTATCCCTCTCTTTGGTCAAGATACTATGTGTATTAACCCCCCTAAATCAGATACCAAACTTTGTTCTTATAAGATTTCTTTTGATTGCACAAATAACATGGCTGAATATGAGGCATTAGTGTTGGGATTGAAGACTTTCAAAGAAATGGGTGATGAGAGGATAGTTGTACATGGATATTATGAGATGATTATAAATCAAATAAAGGGTATATATCAAGCAAAACATCCCAGATTAAGAGCCTATAGGAATATAGTGCTTGATCTTATTGAAGAATTTCTAGAGTATAATATTTCAGTGATCCCAAGCAGGAAAAATCAGATTGTTGATGCCCTGGCTACTTCATCCTCAGTTTTCAAAATTCCATTTTTTCCTAACAAAAGATATGCGATTGAGGTCAAGCACAGACCAACAATGTCTGATAACATTAAGTACTGGTAATTTTTCGAAGATGACAAACAAATAGAAAGTTTCCTTAAGATGGATGGTGAATTTGCAAATTTGAATATTCATGAGGAATATTGTGGTGAAGAAGAGGATGCAACTGTGTTTTCAAATGATGTCTATTTCAAGAATCAGATTTCTGGTAAGGATATAATGCAGCTAAAATATAACATCATTCCTAAGGGCCTGGTCCCATTGGAAAAACTATTTGACAACAACGATGTGGCCAGGAGTCCTAAAATTACTGCAAACGATGGAGATGTTGAAGATTGAAACATTGGGACTTAGGAGGATCCCAAGATCATCATGCTATTCATGACACTTATCCTAGAGTTCAAGCAAAGGTATATCAATTTAATGAAAGAATTTCCTGATGATTTTTCCTGGATTTATGAAGATCTGAAAGTTTATGATACCAAGGTAATTTAGGATGTGATTCCAATCAAACAGGATCATAAACATTTCAAATACAAATTAAGAAGAATCAATCCTTTACTGTTTCCCTTGATTGAGAAGGAGATAAAGAAGTTGTTTGAAGCCAAGATCATAGTGTCTCTAAGGTTTTCTAAGTGGGTGGAAAATCTGGTACCTATCAGAAAGAAGAGTGGAGAGATCAGATTATGTGTAGACTTTAGAAATCTGAACAAGGTATCTTTCAAGGACAATTACCCACTACCTAAGATGGTTCACATTCTACGGAAAGTGGTTGGTTCTCTAAAAATATCAATGTTGGATGGTTTCTTTGGGTACAATCAAATTATGGTACACCCTGATGATCAGGAAAATATAGCCTTTACAACACCATGGGGCACCTTCATGTATGCCAAAATTCCTTTTGGGATCATGAATGCAGGAGCAACTTTCCAAACAGCTATGGATATAGCCTTTTCTGATGAGAAAGATAAATTTATTTTTATTTACTTAGATGATATCACTGTATATTCAATTTCTTATGAAGAACATCTTAAACATCTAAGAAGGGATTTTCAAAAGTGTAGGAAGTTCGACATTTCATTAAACCCCAAGAAGTCTAATTTTGGCATGGAAGAGGGGAAGTTTCTTGGGCACATTATTTTGAAGGAGTGAATAAACATATATCCTAGGAGAGTTGAAGGAATCCTTAAAATTGACACACCCAAAAGCAATAAAGAACTGCAATATTTCATGGGAAAAACAATTTTTCTGAGAAGATTCATTCCTAACCTGGCTAAAATCATAAAGCATATCACCAACATGCTCAGGAAAGGATGTGAGATAAAGTGGAACCCTGAATCCAAAAAATCCTTTGAAGATATTAAAGTGGCATTAACCAAAGCCCCTATGTTGTCCAGTCCCAATTTTGCAAAAGACTTTATATTGTTTTCTTTAACCTCAGAGCACACCATTGATGGTGTTTTATTACAAAAAGATGAACATAATTTTGAGAGGCCTGTAGCATACTATAACAATACATTGAAGGATTCCCCATTAAAGTATGATATCATGGAAAAGCAAGCATATGCACTGGTCAAGGCCCTAAAGGAGTTTAGAGTTTATATTTTTCATTCTCATACCATTGCTTATGTGCCCAGCAGTTATGTGAAGGACATTTTAACTCAGCCTGATCCTAAGGGAAAAGGGGGAAAATGGATAGTTGTGTTGTTGGAGTATGACCTCGAGATCAAACCTACAAAGTTGATCAAGGGGAAGGGACTTTCAAAGCTGATGGCACAAACAAATTGCGAGCTCTTGGGAATT
This sequence comes from Picea sitchensis, assembly GCA_010110895.2. Taxonomy (NCBI): domain Eukaryota; kingdom Viridiplantae; phylum Streptophyta; class Pinopsida; order Pinales; family Pinaceae; genus Picea; species Picea sitchensis. The sequence goes on along the minus strand of SNQJ01S0030416.1, from coordinate 140,789 downwards.
AATTTCATTGTTGATTTGTCAGTAGATTCAGAAGAACAAAAGGTCCCTCAGGTATCCCAAAAATTCCTTGACTCCCCATGGTATGATGGAATTATTTATGTGTTGAGAAATTTGCAGGCTCCTCCTGAATTGAGAAAAACCAAGGCCAGGTTTTTGAAACAAAAAGAAACAAAGTTTTGTATTTTAAATCAATCTCTGTATTGGAAGGATCCATGAGGAATCTTGTTGAGTTGTTTGTTGGAGGGAGAAGTAGAAAAAAACATCAGAGAGTTTCATAAAGGTGATTGTGGAGGGAACCATTATTGGAAAACCACTGTGAACAAGATATTGAGGGCAGGTTTCTATTGGCCTAGCATTTTTTCTGATGTTTACAAAGAAGTTTGAAGCTATCATGAATGCCAAATATTTGATGTGAAGAGAAAACTGCAGCCTTTTCCCTTGAAGCCTATCTTTGTTGAGGCACCTTTTAGACAATGGGGTCTTGATTTCATAGGATAAATTCATCCACACTCCTCATATCAACACAAGTGGATACTGACAGCCACGGATTACTTCACCAAGTGTGTTGAAATAGTTCCCACAAGGCAAGCCACATATATTATTCTCATTCAGTTTTTGGAAAACAATATTTTGTCTGGGTTTGGTTATCCAATCAAAATCATTAGAGTCAATGTAGCAACATTTAAGTCCAAAAAGATGGAAAAATTTTGCAGTGATTACAATATAACTCTTGGCCATTCCATGACTTATTACCCTCAAGGTAATGGGTTGGATGAATCATCCAATAAGAGTTTGACCAGAATTATCAAAAAATTGTTGCAAGATAACAAAAAGGTTTGGTACATGAAGCTTATCCATGCACTATTGGCTGACAAGATCACTACTTAAAGGTCTATTTCCACTTCACCCTTCCAGATTGTGTATGCCACAGAGGCATTTTTTCCTACTTCATTAGGATTGCGAGTGATGAGATTATTACAGGAGCAAGATAATGAACCAGATGCCACTCAAAGGAGGAAAAATGAACTAATCAATGTCCAACAAACTAGAGAGAAAGCCTTCAAAAACTCTCAACTACACCAAGACAAGATTAAAAAGGATTTTGACAGGCACACTAAGGAAGATGATTTCAAAGTGGGGGATTTGGTGTTGAAATGGGATGCCAGAAATGAAGACAGAGGAAGGCATGGGAAATTTGGCCATCTGTGGCTGGGACCTTTCAAAATTATGGCATACCATGGGAATAATTCATATCTACTGCAGGAACATAATGGAGATCTTGTTGGTGGAGGACTTTCAAATGGAAAGTTTCTCAAGCATTATCTCGCTTAAAGGAATTTTCACCCTTTCCATTTCATTGTATATAACCATTTTTGTTTTTCAGTTGAAGCAATTGAAATCAAATCAACAGAAATTGAAGCCCGAAGCATCTGAATTTAGTAGAAAGTCATCATATTGAATCTCTGGCATCATATCAATGAAAATAAATATTCGAATTTGTGTGGATTAGATCTAATACCTCTGGAGAAGAAATTCCTCCGGCGATCTCATGCACAAAGATCTAATCCACTCAACTTTTTCCATGATTTTTCTTTGCTGCATTTCCATCGACATTTGCAGTTGCTGTTTTTTTTTGTATAGGGTTTGCAAAAAGGGGTTGATATAAACATGGTGAACCCACAACCAAAACATGAACACAAATCTGAGGTTTATTGTTATTATTGCATTGCCATCGCGAACGCAGATCTAAGGAAATGACCATCTTCATATATGAGGTGATTTTCTATGTGCCCATAACCATAACACGATTTTCATATCTGAGGATAACATAGATCTCACAAATTTCATGAATTTCTCTAGCATATTTGTGATATGCAACCAAAATATCTGAGGCAAACGTCGATCTGAGACAATAACCATCTCAACAAGAATATCCTAAGAATTTGGATCTCCACGCAGATCTCTTCTGGACGAATCTACTGGTACAATTTCACCTACTCAGATCTCATCTGTGTGTCAAATGATTGTTGCGTGTCCTCGTTTTTTAAGCCCCTTCTGCGCGATTTTGGTGGAATTTTTTTTTAACTGATATTAAATTATCTAAAATCGTTGCAAAAATCTTTGTTCATATTGAGGACCAGATTGATTACCAGATGAAGGACCAAAAATTGTTTTAACATAAAATCTGGAGTTATAATAATTTTAAACATTGATCTTCAGATTAAAGAGTTTCGTTTTCTATTTTTAGACATTTGAGTTGTAATATTTTAAGTCATTGATGACTTTAGTTCAATGGAGGCACATTTTATTACTTGTAAAAGGATATCTATCTTATTAAAAGGGTCAAACTTTGAAATATTTGATTGTAGTCTTGAACACTCAGAAGTTGAGAAGAGTCCAGTAAAATACTCTCTCAAACTCCATTTCCAACGTGACTTTTAAAGGGACAAGTCCAAGCCCTTAAAAGTACTCTTTTTGCGTGGATTGTGTACTCTTTCTTTCTGGTGCCTTATGTCTCTCTTTTGGATTTTTGTGGATTATTCACTTGAAAATCTTGCAACAAACATCATGTTTAAATTAATCAATCTATTCAGAGAATCAGATAAGTTAGATGGACCCAAGAATTATACATCTTGGAGTCAGCACATGTAGAATACTTTGATCTATAATGAATTATGGCATGATATCTATGATAGTGATACTGCTCCAACTAAGCCCATTGACACTACTTCTTTAGCAAAATGGAATTTGAAAGATGAAAAAGAACTTTCTTTGCTACATCCTTTTTTAACTAAACAAATGTTTGTTCATATTGAGAATTCCAAATATGCATGGTTTGCTTGGAATCTATTAAAGAATATTTTTGATACTCATGTTGCATATTATAGAGTTGATCTACAAATGAAATTTCTTAAACAAATATTAGCAAACAATGGTGATGTATTAGAATACATTTCAAGGATTAAGAACATTCATCAGGAAATCATCAAAGGCGGTTTTCTTAAAATTGAAGATAGTTTTCTAGTCTCCATTGTAATAAATGGCTTGACTCCATCTTACAAGCATTTTCTTAAGACTTTGCAAGTAATTGATAATTTATCAACTTTGACTTTTGATTCACTTAGTGAATTACTGGCTCAACATAGTAAATCTTTTGGAAAACAAAAACAATCAGGAGAAGATATTCTTTTCACCAAAGATGAAAGTTCTAAAGGAAGAGGAAAATCAAATTTTGGAAATTTTCAGAATCGCTCTTCTAATCGAGGCTGTGGCAGAGGTCGTGGTCAAGGTAGAGTTCGTAGAAATTTTAATCAACAAATTTTTTGAAGTAATCCTCTCAATAATAATGCACAGTCAGGAAGAGGCGAAAATTTCAGTCAAGTAAGATGTAAAAGATGTTTAAAAATTGGTCATTATGCATCAAATTATCTTACAAGCAATGATCAATTTCCAAAGTTTAAGAAGACATCAAATTCAAATTCTCAATAATCGGCTCAATATGCAGAAGATCAAGATTACCGGGATGATCAATATGAATATGTTTTTTCAACAATTCAGCATGTAGATTCATTTGAAAATGATTGGATATTGGACACAGGAGCTACTCAACATATGATTTATCGCAGAGACTATTTTTGGAATTATAAATATGTTCAACTAAATATCATTTATCTAACTGATGATACAACTCATATACCTCAAGGAAAAGGTTCAATGAAATTTTTCTCCCTGGAATTGGTGAAAAACGGATTTCAAATGTTTGGTATGTACCAACTTTTAAGAATTTTTTTTTATCTCTAGTCACAATCAGACAAGCTAGACATCATATCATCATGCAAGATGATTTGGTGAAGATTAATTCAGAGAAGGATAACTTGAAAACAACAATGACTGGATATGAAGATGGGAAGTTATTAAGAATGAATGGAAAATCCATCCAAAGAAAGCAAGACGTTGCAACAATAGTGAATTCTGAAATGTCTTCATTCAGATTATGGCATTTTCGATTTGGTCACTTAAAATTTGATAGTCTCTTGAAAATTAAGTCCTGAGATTTGGTAAAGGGTTTGCCAAATTTCAAGAAAGAAAATTCCAAGTGTGAAGCTTGTATTTTTGGCAAGAAAAAGCGAGAAGCATTTACAACCAGCTCATGGCAAGCAACCAAGTATTTGGAGTTGATTCACAGTGATATATGTGGTCTAATGAAATCTTCTTTCGATGGATGTCGATACTTTATATTGTTCATTGATGACCACACCAGAATGACATGGGTGTAATTTTTAAAGGAAAAGTCTGAATCTTTTGAAAAGTTTGTAAATTTTCAACACATGGTTGAAAATGAAACTAGAGAAAAGGTTGCTTTTTTGATACATGATAATGGAGGTGAATTCACTTCAACTGAATTCAATGATTATTGTTGAAACAATGGAATTAGGAGGCAACTAACAAATTCCTATACTCAACAACAGAATGGAGTTACTGAAAGGATGAACAGAACTCTCATGGGCATGGAAAGATCTATGATGCAGTTTAAAGGGTTGAGCACAAAATATTGGGCTAAAGCAGTCCATACTACAATTTATCTCAGAAATCGATCTCCTACATAAGCTTTAGATCGAAAAATTTCTTATGAAGCTTGGTACGGTTTTAAACCCAAGATAAATCATCTTAGGGTTTTTGGCTCAACATGTTGTTCTTTAGCTCCTAAGGAAAAGATAACTAAATTATAAAATCGAAGTATGAAGTGTATCTTCATTGGATACTCTGATGAAAATAAAGGGTATAGATTACTTTCAGATGGAAAATTCATTGTCAGTAGAGATGTCATTTTTTATGAAACTGAAAGTAAAATTTTAGATGAGATTAATCATCTCCTTAGTCGTTTAGAGAAGAAAAACACTAAGGGTAAAGGTAAGTTGAACAAGTCAAAGAAAAATTTTAAGTTTGAAAAAGACTTTGTTTCTCCAGAAGACATCTCTTTATCAAATAGTTCTTTTGATTCATCTCATAATGAAACGACAAAAGACTCTTTTGATACTAAATCTTCAAAAGAATCTTCTCCAACCTCAGATATTTTAGATGAAAGAAGAGCCTCATTTTTTGAAAATCCTCTTTTCAACAATAATGGTGATTCAGATCATCAATCCCCTCAACATAAGAAGCCAAAGTGGGATGAATAACTTCTCAAAGATGTTCATTCAGATGAAATGAACAAAACAGGAACTAGGCGATCTTCAAGAGAAGAAGCTAATTTTTCTCATGCTTACACTAAACCTACTTCTTTTGTTGAAACATATGAACATAAAGAATGGTAGGGAGTAATGATTAATGAATATGATTCAGTACTTGCAAATGGGACTTGGAACTTAGTTGATTGTCCACATGATGTTAAGCCCATCGGTTGTAAATGGGTTTATCGATTAAAGTACAAGCCCAATGGTAAAATTGACAAGTACACAACAAGACTTGTTGCAAAAGGTTTTTCTCAACGGGAAGGAATTGATTATGAAGAAACTTTTGCGCCCACAACTAAATGGAATAATATCATAATGGTTATCAATTTGGCTGCAAATAATGGTTGGAAATTACATCAAATGGATGTCAAAAGTGTCTTCTTGAATGGATATCTAAAGGAAGATTTTTTTGTGACTCAACCACAAGGTTTTGAAGCTAAAGGATGAGAACATAAAGTTTGCAAACTTGTGAAGGCTTTATATGGTTTGAAACAAGTACCTCGAGCTTGGTATGCAAAAATGGATGAGTACCTACGGAAGGTGGGTTTTCAAAGAAGTGAATCAGATGATACATTGTATTTTCAAATGCGAGATAAGCACATAGTGATACTTGTAATCTATGTTGATGACTTAATCATAAGAGGAAAAAATTAAGCTCACATCAAACAGGTTAAGGAAGAACTTAAAGAAGGGTTCAAAATGATTGATTTAGGGACACTTCATTATTATCTTGGAGTTGAAGTATCTCAACATCCTTAACCAAATATTACTTAGTCAAACTAAGTATGCCACTGAATTGCTAAATAAATTTGGCATGCAATATTGTAAACCTTCTCTTACCCTCATGCAGAAAAAATTGAAACTTTCAAAATTTGAAGGGTGGGAATTGGTAAACAGTACAAAGTACATGAAATTGGTTGGAAGTCTCATTTATTTGATAAATACTCGACCATATTTGTCATATTTAGTCAATATACTTTCAAGGTCTATGTAGGAACCAAGGGAAAATCACTGGAATTCAGCAAAAAGAGTACTAAGATACATTCAAGGTACAAAAGATTTTGGTCTTCTCTACAAAAGGAACAAAATTTTACACTTGTTGGATATTCAAATGTTGATTTTGTAGGTGACATTGATGATAGAACATACACTTCAGGTTATTTAATGAATATGGGTTCAACAACAATATCTTGGAATTGTAAAAAGAAGACAACAATTGCAAATTCTTCAGCAAAGGCAGAGTACATATTAACTTGGGAAGCAACATGTGAGATTGTATGGCTATGCAGAATTTTACAGGATCTTGGTGAAACTCAGAAATCACCAACTACCTTATTGATCAACAGTCATTCAACAATAAAGATGGCCAAGAATCCAGTATTTCATTCAAATATGGCCAAGAATCCAGTACTTCATCAGATCGCTCATCATCAAGCCTTAGTTCTGTCCATCTGAAGATCAATTTTCAGATATTTTTACCAAACGTCTTGGTAGAATAAAGTTCACTAAGTTCAAATATGAACTTGGTATTTGTAAAAATGAACTCTTGGATTAAAGGGAGGATTGTTAGCCTCATAATTCTAAAGTTCTATAGTCTAAGTATTTTATAGTATAAATGTTTTTAAAAATTAGTTTATTCTAGTTTGTTAGGATAAGGACACCTAGCTTCTATGTAAATGACACATATCATACTCATGTGATTATGTGATTGGTTGTTCTCCTAGATTTTAGCTTAGATTTGAGCTATATAAACTAGTTCCTTCTTCAAGTGATGTTAAGGAGAAGATTATGAGTTCTAACTTCAGATTGTAATCACTTTTTCCTTATTAATAAAATTGCGTGTCTGAGGACACTTTGTCAACAATAAATAGGAGGATGGAAACCATTAAGGTTTCATTTTCTAGTAATTAGTAAGATTCACATTTAGAGAATTGGCCAAGAGACATGGTAGGATGTTAAGGCTCTAGATTGTAATTTGTATATGAATTTTGTATTATGCTAATGAGAATGAGTTGACATTTCCTCCTTTAATTTCATTATAATCTAGTTCTATAATATGTGTTTGTATTTCAAATTATTCAATATTGAAATGGTATATTTCATTGCGTCAAGTCAACAAAATCCACAGTGTGGTTTCTTGTTGATCCATTATACCCTCAATTGTTTCATTTGGTGTCTCGTGGAAAGGTTGAAATATTTGAGAATCAGAATTGAGGGAAAGGGTCATTCAAGACGACTTGATGTCATAAGTTACTGGAAATGGTAAAAAGAGGTGAAAGCACAATTTTGAATAGAGAATTGTAAGTGTTGAGGAAGAATATGAGAGTTTTAGAACAAACAATAAGATAGAAAGATTGAAGGGAGCGACTCAAAATTGGAGGAAGATGAAGAAAATGAATTTGAAGGAGAAGAGGTATTTAATGGTAGATGGTGAGATTGTTTGAAAAAAAAGGGAAGCAAAAATTGAGGTTTCTTGTTATGATGGAGGCTTGAAGGTAGAATCATTGATTGATTGGATAAGCAAAATGAAGATATATTTAGACTTCGAAGGGATGAAAGATTGTTAAAGGAATAACTTTTCTATTATGAAGTTAAAAGGATGCACTTGATTTGGTGGGATTTTGCACAGTGAAGTAAAATAGAAAGGGTAAGGAAAAGATTCATAGTTGGAGTAATATGGTTGGAAACCACTTGGGATAAAACTTATTCATATAATTACATAAACTCAAATGAAGCAATAGAGTGTATGAGAGTACACAAATGAGTTTTACAAAATTTCTATTCAGGTTGGTATTGGTGCCCAAATTTTTGGGTTAATATTGTGGGCATGCACAAATAAAATTATGCACTCTCATTCAAATTTTACATGTTCCCAAGAAGATGTGAGATGATTGACAAGAATAATGCGCTAGATCCAATTTTGATATTTGCATGCTAGATCACATTTTGATATTTGCGTGCCAATCTTAGTTCTGTCAATGCACGTCAGAAATCAAGAAGATGCACATGGGAATCAAGAAAGGAATATTCGAGAAATCTTATCGAATGATTATTGCCATCAACACAAGGATATGTGGAGCAAAGGAGATCAAGTATAAACAAGGAGAAATCGTGTGGGACTTTGACTAATGATTGAATATTTTGTTGGATAGGATGATGTTCCAAATTCACGATGTAGAACACTGAGAATGGTTTATTGTGGGGTTACTCCAAATTCACGATGTAGAACACTAAGAATGGTTTATTGTGGGGTTACTCCAAATTCACGATGTAGAACACTAAGAATGGTTTATTGTGGGGTTACTTCCCCATATATGAGTCTCTCTCACCCAGTAGAAGGTGAAGACTCAAGTAGGGGAAGTGGATATTGTGATGCAATTGGAGGTTACACCTAGAGGGGAAGAAATATCAATAAGATTGGCGCAGGTGTAGTCACAATTGGCCAACATGAAAATGAAATTGCATGACATGACCAAGGAAAATGTCATGCACGAGCACGTATGGTAACTATATAGCGACAAGCATGTCAAGTCCATTTTCAATAGGGCCTCAGGGAGAGTGGTGCGAGATTTGTAGATAGTTGGGCCATGGACCACCCCTCTTTTGAGAAGTATCATATGACACATCATACTTTGCTCTGTGGATTTTGTAAGTCAGTGGGACATGATGTCAACAACTGTCGGTCACTCCAACTAATGCAAGACAATACCTACGATGTATTTCGAGTACAAGAAGAACATAAGGGTGGTGATCGTGGTGGTTTAGAGAGAGGTGGATATCAAGGAGATCCTATAGATATAGATGGGTGTATACCTAGATGCCGATATGGATGATGGGTCGGTAGGCCTTTGATCCGAGAAGATCTTTTAAAGACTATGGTTGAGTTTTAAAACATGTGTTCATTAACCATTTAGGAATTGAATGAAAGAGGAAGAATTAATGATGAAACATAGCACCCATAATACAATATATAGATATGGAAATAAGCATAAGGAAACAGCAAACCATAACAACAAAATTTGTTAATGGAGTTCGACAATCTCGCCTACGTCTTTGCGCCTTCATCTTAGTGGGTGAGGCTTTCTTATTTCTCTTCAAAGCTTCAAACATACATCATAACAGTGCCAAATGGATTACAAACTGATTTGGATATGTTTTTCTAGATATCAAGAACCCATCACAATTGATGACACTGAAAAACGGATGAACGAAGCTCCCAGAAATGGCCCGCAAAGGTGCTCTCCTCAATATCTTCCCTGCATAAAAATGGCTTTGGCTTTACAATTATTTAACATTTTCCTATTCAAAACCTCTCTCTAATGGCTTCAAGAACCTCTGTTTTATGTAGACTTGAAGTTGGCAACAAACTCCCAACCTCCCCCCAAGATTTGGCCTCAAAAAGGGCCCAAGATCCTCCAAACATGGACTAAATCTCCCAAAACTGGTTAAAAATCCATAAAAATCATAATATAATGTTTAAAAACCACTAATTAGAAAAATATAAGGGTGCAACCCCTTATCTTCAGGCTCCTAGTCACCTGCGTGCACCCATGTGGCCAAGCGTTGAGTGCTTGGCACACTAGCCCCTTAATCGTCGACCCCTTGGTCGTATGAGTATCCATGTGCCCGCCTATTTGAGCTCCATGCGCTTATGAATGTGGTATAGGCCCTGGTATTTTGTCTCCTGGATACACATCCTGGTCGGCGGGCTTAGCCGGACCGATCAGCGCTAACCACCACACAAATTTGCGCTAATTGTTTGCATCTAGGTCATATGGTGTATGCCCGCGATCAGGGGCAAGGCTCATAAAAAATGTGCATGCCAATACATAAGAACAAGGTCATAAGGAAGCGGTTGTATGGTAAGGTTTTGGTCGGGGGATGGGGCTAGGCCCTAGCCCTTTTGTCCGCCAATCCAACAAACCTTTCAATTCAATTATTTAATTGTGACTATAAATAACAAGAACTAACATGGGTGGGCTGGTATCCTGGCCCTGCCAAATCATTCACCGCCCAGACCATAGGTCACGGGTTCCACTTCGATGGACTCCAAACTTTTTCCAAACAATCGAACCAATGGAGGAGTGCCACGTGGTAGCCCAGGACTGGGCCACGTGACACCATTACACTTTCCCACTAAATGCCACGTGTCAGAGAATGATTTGACCACCTACTAGCCTATGTGTCTTCCCAGTCAGCATCCACTGTACCTGCCACATCACTGTATAGCCATACATCCTGTATATTCATCTACCACATCATCACTGTATGGACTATATGGACTGCACAGTCATCAATTTTTGCCTATTTGACAAAATGAACAAACCGTGATATCTTTCGCATACGACGTTCATTTGATCACGTTCAAGTTGCGTTGGGTTCATATCGATGAGGCCTACACACATGTTTGTTTTGAAGCCATTCTGAGCACTTTTCTTTTTAGGCCTTCTTGGACCCATTTTGGTCCCTAGATCCATTTTGGATCACACCTCCCCACTAAAGACCTTTTGGTCCTCGAAAAGGATACTAACCAGTCATCAAGTGTGGTATAGGCCACCCCACTTGTTCTCTATCTATAAACTTTTTCCTATCCACCTGTCTCATCAAGATCAACTGTAAAAAAATCATGATAACTGACAACATATTGTTAGCCACTGGTACTCGTTCACATCATACTGAAGCCACTATCACCCATGTTGACAACATTACTAATGATAATATCATAAATATGACTGCCAATGAGCTAATATGTTTGTAATACTTGCACGATATTAGATTATCTTGAAGCAAAGTGTTATTAATCTTCCATTCTACAATCATCTCTTCTTCTTGCTTAAGATCAATTACTTGATTTGGGACAATTATATGTGTGTTGCTTTTATGAGATTCCTTTCTTAATTGTTCCATTGTTTGAAGAGATTTATTTTCTTTCAAGTGATGAGCATGTACAACATATTCTTTGCTTGCTTTGATTAAGTGATATTGATTATGTTCTATGTAGAATATTGTTGTGTGATCATACAAATAAGGACTTCCTAAGACCATTCCACATTTATTGAGTGGCACCACATCACATGTTATCTCGTCCACAAACTTAGATGAAATTGAAAACTTTAATTTGCATTGTTTTGTTATGTGCAATTTATGGTTGTTTCTTATCCATTTGAGTGAGTACAGTGTATGATGCATCTGAGTGTTTAATCCCAATTGTTTAACCAATTCCTCTGAAAGAAAGTTAGATTGAGATCCACTATCTATCAATGTGTCGAAATTAGTATGTCTAATAATGACCCTTATGTGAAACAATTTACTTCTAGAATCAAATCCATCACCAATTTTACCTGTCAAACCAATTGCTGAAATTTTAGATTCGTCACCCAAATCTAATCCCAAGTCTGTTGGTAGTGTTGTTGTTGCAATTGTTTGCCTCCCTCTCCTTTCTTTGAACCACTTTGGTCTCTTCTCAGGATGCAATTGCCAATAATGGTACTCATCATTCCCTTATTTCTTGAAATTCTTGCAAGAGAGATTCTCTTCCTTTCTTTCCATTGAATTTGCCTTTTTTCCATTCCACTTCCTTTTGTCCTCTTTTCTTGAAGACGATTCCCCTAATACACCATCTCTTGTTTTCCCTGCCTCAATGTATGTATCTTGAAGAGAAACCTCATCAATATTAGTAGTTCCAAACATAAATACAGTGTTACGAATGTGTGCAGGTAAACCTCCTATATACTTCATAAGAGTTTCTTGGGTATGTAAAGGAATATCTAACATCAATGCCATTTTACAAAATCCATCTGTGTATTCCTGCACCATTTGTCCTTTTCTTAGTTTAAGACCTTGGCATTCAATTAAAGCCTTCTCTTTATAACCCAAAGGACAAAATTATTTTCTAAGTGCAGAAACAAAAACTTGCAATGATGGAAATACATTACCCACTTGTTGCGTTCCATTTTGCAACTTTCTTTGCCACCAAATGAGTGATGTTCCTGCAAGTCGAAGCGATGCCAACTTGATTTGAGTGGCCTCATCCTTGATTTGTTGCACACTGCAATAAACCTCCATCTGTCTGACCCAATTATCAAGTCTCTCTGCATTTACTTCACCATCATACAAGGGTAATTCAAATTTCACATCAAGATTAAGTAAAGGCATTTCTTCTTTATGTTATGGGAATGTTTCCTTGTGGTGGATTTAGAACTTGAACTTGATGAAGAAGAAGTTGATGGAGAAGAAGGAGGTGAAGGAGGAGTTTGAGGACGATCCTCTCCTTCTTCATTTTTGACCTTTGAAGATTCACCTAGAATTAGTCTCTTTTGTTCCAAGTAATCCTCATATAGAACCTTCATCATCTCTGACATGGCGAAGAAAGTCTTTCGAAACTCTTTCTCATCATTAGAATGTTCCTCTTCTCATGCCATCTTCTCACTTTGAGAAGTTCACTTTCTTGATCCAATCTTAGGATTCTCTTCAACAAGCTCGCCTTCACCACAACTCAGCTTTTCCCTAGTAATTAGGTAAACTCAAAAAACCAACCGTCAACTAGCTCTAATACCATTTGATCTGAAAAGATATTTTAAAGACTATGGTTGAGTTTTAAAACATGTGTTCATTAACTATTTAGGAATTGAATGAAAGAGGAAGAATTAATGATGAAACATAGAAGCCATAATACAATATACAGATATGGAAATATGCATAAAGAAACAACAAACCATAACAACAAAAGTTGTTAATGAAGTTCAGCAATCTGGCCTACATCTTCGGGCCTTTGTCTTAGTGGGTGAGGCTTTATTATTTCTCTTAAAAGATTCAAAAGTACATCATAATAGTTCCAAATGGCTTACAAATTGATTTGGCTATGTTTTTCTAGATCTCAAGAACCCGTCACAACTGACGGCACTAAAAACGGATGAATGAAGCTCCTGGAAATGGCCCGCAAAGGTTGTCTCCTCAATAGCTTCCTTGCGTAAAAATGGCTTTGTCTTTACAATTCTTCAACATTTTCTTTTTATGAACCTCTCTCTAATGGCTTCAAGAACCTCTGGTTTATATAGAATTGAAGTTAGCAACAAACTCTCAACTTCCCCTCAAGATCTGGCCTCAAAAAGGGCCCATGATCCTCCAAAAATGGACTAAATCTCCCAAAACTAGTTAAAAATCCATAAAAATCATAATATAATGTTTAAAACCCACTAATTGGCAAAATATAAGGGCACATCCCCTTATTTTTGGGCTCTTGGTCAACTGCACGCACCCATGTGGCCAAGCGTTGAGTGCTTGGTGAACTAGCCCCTTAACCGCCAGCCCTTTGGTCGCATGAGTAGTCATGTGCCCGCAGTTCTGAGCTCCATGTGCTTATGAATGTGGTATAGGCCCTGGTCTTTTGGCTCTTGGTTACACGCCCTAGTTAGCATGCTTATCCCGATCGACTGGCGCTAAGCCCCACATAAATTCACGCCAACCATTTTCATCCGGGTCATATGGTGTATGCCCGTGATTAGGGGCTAGGCTCATAAAAAATGTGCACACCAATACATAAGAACACGGTCACAAGGCAATGGTCGTATGGTAAGGTTTTTTTGGGGACTAGGGCTAGGCCTCAACCCTTTTGTTTGCCAATCCAACAAACCTTTCAATTCAATTATTTAATTGCGACTATACATAATAAGACCTATTATGGGTGGGTTAGTAGCCCATCCCTGCCAAATCATTCGTCGCCCAGACCGGAGGTCACAGATTCAACTCTGGTGGACTCCAAACTTTTTCCAAACAATCAAACCAATGGAGGGGTGCCACATGGCACCATTACACTTTCCCACTAACTACCATGTGCCATATCATGATTCGACCACATGTCAGCCTACATGTCTTCCCAGTTAGCATCCACTGTACCTGCCACATCATTGTGCATCCTGTACAATCAGCTTCCATGTCAGCACTGTACAGACTGCACAATCATCAATTTTTGCCTATTTGAAAAAAATAACAGACAGTGATATTGTTAAGAACCAAATACATGAATACAAAATATCACAATAGATCCAAAGATATCTGAATACAATCACCACACAAGATATATGAAACCATATAGAAAACCACAACTTTATTATATCAAACCCTTAGGGTAGGGCAACACCATACAATGGATCTTATTATGGAAGGGATCCTCTCCTGTTCACTTGCCTCTTCGAGGGGGCATCCTCCTATTGATCTACCACTCCAAACACAATACTTCT
>SNQJ01S0030416.1:69998-113973 GCA_010110895.2 Picea sitchensis | reverse complement strand
TAACCAGCCTGCAAGGCATTTATTTCAGGGTTAGCGAGCCGCTTTTGGTTCTCCGGGCCAGTGGAGTCCAAATACGGTATTCTTAATTCTTGGTGGAATTTAACGCCCCTTTTTCAAGGTGCCCTCCACCACCATCGTGGTCTCTTTTCCGTACATCCTCTCTCAGCAGTTCTGCAATAAATTCAATAATATTCAATCTATCATTTACATTCTTTGACCTCTTCCTGCAAGTCCATTTACAGCACATATTCATACTTATGAGTTTTTTCCATAGTCCTTGGCCAGTTCAGTTATATTTACAATCTGGGGGAAATAGGGTGTTACACCTTGGGACCCACAACCCACACAAAAACAACCACATGCCACTCCAATCAGTGAAAAATAATAACAGACCAACCCAATTGTCCACGGTATCAATCCCTCAGCATAACAGGGTTTCATCTCGATGGCATCATGCGTCATAACATTTATAGATGCACTCAAAAAACAAGTGTTTCTCCAACAATAAATTCACACCGAGGCTATTCACAACGTCGACCATATCTATTGATAACTTGGGGCCACAACAACACTCTCAGGCACTCCACTGTGATGGCCCAATTTCGAAAATAGTTCTAGTACCCCTTCTCAGGTCCTCAGATTTGACTCATCTACCCCAATCACAATAGATAGAAGCACTGGAGGTATTTCTTCAGCATTGATTCCAACTCCAATTGTACAAGCTTGTATTACCACATTACTCTTTGATATGAGTGAGCGACACCAAGTTCTAAATCATGCCCATGTATAGATACAACTCCAACACCTAGTGGACATTGTCGTGTATAACTAGACGCGTGAGAATTATGAAAAGGTGATTCAGGATCACTAAGCATTGTAGTAGAAGTATGACCAAGAAGTTGAAACACATGTAACCACCCAGGCCCAATACACTAAGATGAGTACTACGTTCACTAACGTCCTTGGGGCTATGGACAACATATATGTGCAAATTCCAACTACGTCCACACAAGGGCATGACATTAACCCCAGTTTTAATCTCTCAACTGTGAAGGATTTCCCACAAAATTTGGATTCATAGCTGACATCTCTTCGTCCACCACTCCACCAACTGAGTCCAACAAAAACCCAGTTACACCAAATGACTAAGTTGGCTCGAGACTCTATCCAATATAGCCAATACAAGGTGAACACATTTCAAGAGTCGTAACCTTTCAATTCAATTATTTTATTACAACTATACATAACAAGACCTACCATCGGTGGGATGGTAGCTTGGCCCTGCCAAATCATTCGCCACCCAGACCAGAGGTCACGTTTTCGACTTCGGTGGACTCAAAACGTTTTCCAAACAATCGAACCAATGGAGGGCTGCCACGTGGCAGCCCAAGACTGGGCCACGTGGCACCATTACACTTTCCCACTAACTTCCATGTGTCAGAGAATGATTCAACCACCTAATAGCCTACGTGTCTTCCCAGTCAGCATCCATTGTACCTTCCACATCACTGTACGGCCATAGATCTTGTATATTCATCTACCACATCATCACTGTACGAACTATATAGACTGCACAGTCATCAATTTTTGCCTATTTGACAAAACGAACAAACCACAATATCTTTTGCATACGATGTTCATTTGAGCCCATTCAAGTTGCGTTGGGTTCGTATCAATGAGGCCTACGCACATGTCTTTTTTGAAGCCATTCTGAGTACTTTGATTTTTAGGCCTTCTTAGACCCATTTTGGTCCCTGAATCCATTTTGGATCACACCTTCCCACTAAAGAAATTTTGGTCCTCGAAAAGGGTACTAACCAGTCATCAAGTGTGGGATAGGCCACCCCACTTGTTCTCTATCTGTAAACTTTTTCATGTGCACCTGTCTCATCAAGATCAACTGTAAAAAAATCATGATAACTGACAGCATATTGTTAGCCACTTGTACTCTGTCACATCTTACTGAAGCCACTATCACCCATGTTGACAACATTACTAATGATAATATCATAAATATGACTGCAAATGAGCTAATATGTTTGTAATACTTGCACGACATTAGCTTATCTTGAAGCAAAGTGTGATTGATCTTCCATTCTACAATCATCTCTTGTTCTTGCTTAAAATCAATTACTTGATTTGAAACAATTATAGGTGTGTTGCTTCCATGAGATTCCTTTCTTAATTGTTCCATTGTTTGAAGAGATTGATTTTCTTTTAAGTGGTGACCATGTATAACATATTCTCTTCTTGCTTTGATTAAGTGATATTGATTATGTTTTTTGTAGAAGATTGCTTTGTGATCATACAAATAAGGTCTGCCTAAGACAATTCCACATTCATTGAGTGGCACCACATCACATGTTATCTCGTCCACAAAATTAGATGAAATTGCAAACTTTAATTTGCATTGTTTTGTTATGTGCAATTTATGGTTGTTGCTTATCCATTTGAGTGAGTAAGGTGTATGATGCATCTAAGTGTTTAATCCCAATTGTTTAACAACTTCCTCTGAAATCAAGTTAGATTGAGATCCACTATCTATCAACGTGTTGACATTAGTATGTCTAATAATGACCCTTATGTGAAACAATTTACTTCTAGAATCAAATCCATCACCAATTTTACCTGTCAAACGAACCACTGAAATTTTAGATTCGTCACCCGAATCTGATCCCAAGTCTATTGGTAGTGTTGTTGTTGCAACTGTTTACCTCCCTTTCCTTTCTTTGAACCACTTTGGTCTCTTCTCGGGATGCAATTGCCAATAATGTTCCTCATCATGCCCTTATTTCTTGAAATGCTTGCAAGAGAGCTTCTCTTCCTTTCTTGCCACTGATTTTGCCTTGTTTCCATTCCACTTCGTTTTGTCCTCTTTTCTTGAAGACGATTACCTTGATACACCAAATATTGTTTTCCCTGCCTCAATGTATGTTGCTTGAAGATAAACCTCATCAAGATTAGTAGTTCCAAACATAAATACAGTGTTACGAATGTGTGCAGGTAAACCTCCTATATACTCCATAAGAGTTTCTTGGGTATGTAAAGGAATATCTAACATCACTTCCATTTTACGAAATCCATCTGTGTATTCTTGCACTGTTTGTCCTTTTCTTAGTTTAAGACCTTGGCATTCAATTAAAGCCTTCTCTTTATAACCCAAAGGATAAAATTATTTTCTAAGTGCAGAAACAAAAACTTGCAATGATGGAAATACATTACCCACTTGTTGCATGCCATTTTTCAACTTGCTTTGCCACCAAATGAGTGATGTGCCTGCAAGTCGAAGCGATGCCAACTTGATTTGAGTGGCCTCATCATTGATTTATTTCACACTGCAATAAACCTCCATCTATCTGACCCAATTATCAAGTCTCTCTGCATTAAATTCACCATCATACAAGGGTAATTCAAATTTCACATCAAGCTTAAGTAAAGGCATTTCTTCTTTATGTTTATGGCAATGTTTCCTTGTGGTGTCTTTAGAACTTGAACTTGAAGAAGAAGAATTTGATGGAGAAGAAGGAGGTGAAGGAGGAGTTTGAGGACGATCCTCTCCTTCTTCATTTTTGACCTTTGAAGATTCACCAAGAATCAGTCTCTTTTGTTCCAAGTAATCCTCATATAGAATCTTCATCATCTTCGACATGGCGAAGAAAGTCTTTCGAAACTCTTTCACATCATGAGAAAGTCCCTCGTCTAATTCCATATTCTCACTTTGAGAAGTTCTCTTTCTCGATCCAATCTCAGGATTCTCTTCAACAAGCTCACATTCACCATGATTTAGCTTTTCCCTGGTAATCATGTAAACTCAAAAAACCAACCGTCAAGTAGCTCTAATACCATTTGATCCGAAAAGATCTATTAAAGACTATGGTTGAGTTTTAAAACATGTATTCATTAACTATTTAGGAATTGAATGAAAGAGGAAGAATTAATGATGAAACATAGAAGCCATAATACAATATACATATATGGAAATAAGCATAAGGAAACAACAAACAATAACAACAAAAGTTGTTAACAAAGTTCGGCAATCTCGCCTATGTCTTCAGGCCTTTGTCTTAGTGGGTGAGGCTTTCTTATTTATCTTAAAATATTCAAACGTACATCATAGCAGTGCCAAATGGATTGCAAACTGATTTGGCTATGTTCTTCTAGATCTCAAAAACCCGTCACAACTGATGGCACTAAAAACGGATGAACGAAGCTCCTGGAAATGGCCCGCAAAGATGCTCTCCTCAATAGCTTCCCTGCATAAAAATGGCTTTGGCTTTACAATTCTTCATCATTTTCTTGTTCTGAACCTCTCTCTAATGGCTTCAAGAAACTCTGGTTTATATGGTAATTCATTGGTTCTCACATAAGAGTGTGTCAAACCCATTCAACAAGCTGACATCTTGTCTTTCATTGATTTCCCTCACTTTGGGCATAGTGAGACGATGACCCTTTGTGTCTTCTTTTTACTCAACCACATACACTATGGATACTTGTGGATGGGGGGGGGGGAATATCTAGTCAATGAAGAAAACATTTGACGATTTATAGGCCTACCCATGAATGGTGACAATCTAGAAAATTATTTAACCACTAAATATGCTTCCCAACATGAAGTATGTGGCTCATATAGTACATGTCACATAACACATTGGTTACTAATTTAAAAAATCAACGACTGGTTGGTTATATTTTCTACTCAACTGGTAGCTTCTAAGATCTTGTGCACTTGTACAAAGGAGGAGTCTCCATTTGGGGTGGTCGTTGCAGTTGAGTGGTGTGTAGTAGGCTTTCAAATGGCTTGGGTCCAGTATTTATTGAATAAGTTCATTGGTTATTGTCTAGATGCCCAAGATTCCAGGAAAGAGTTTCATTATAGTTGGATACTACTTCTCCTTTCCATGGTGCTCTAGAGACCCTCTCAAGGGTTTGAACGACATGATGGGAGTGGTCATGCCTTTGAATATCCTCAATTCCTTCAACTACATGAGAGAAAGGATCCTACCACCCAAAAGTCCCATGTTGAGTTTTTTCAGAGCTGGTACTGACAACTGATTCGGGAAACAACTTTGCAAGTGTACATTTTGTGCACCATTATGGATAGGTATGTTGGTTACCTTCTATTTAAATGTAATTTTCCTAACATTTTCATCTATCCTAGTGATGAATAAGGGGATATAATGGTGCTACTATCATTCTTCATCACATAAGAGGACATCCACAATGCATCATTGAATGGACTGGACATCTACAACTAGTTCCAGTTGAAAAAATGGACACTCTCAAAATGCGCAGTAAGTAAAATCTAGATCGCAGGTGAGATGAGGTTGCGCGGTTGTAGGCATAACTCATGGTCCCCCCCGGGGGGAGAGGGGAGATACACACATTACACCTTATTTAAGTTCCCTTGGGACTCACAACCCACACAACAACAACCACATGCCACTCAAATCAGTGAAAAACAATAGCGGACCAGCCCAACTATCCACAGTATCAATCCCTCAGCATAACAAGGTTTCGTCTCGATGGCATCATGTGTCATAACATTTATAGATTCACTCAAAAAACAAGTGTTTCTCCAAAAATAAATTCACACCAAGGCTATTTACAATGTCGACCATATCTATTGATAACTTGGGGCCACAACAACGCCCTCAGGCACTCCACTTTGATGGCCCAATTTTGAAAATAGTTCCGATACCCCTTCTCAGGTCCTCAGATTTGAGTCATCTACCCCAATCACAATATATAAAAGCACTGGAGGTATTTCTTCGGCATTGATTCCAACTCCAATTGTACAAGCTTGTATTACCACATTACTCTTTGATATGAGTGAGTGACACCAAGTTATGAATCATGCCCATGCATAGATACAACTCCAACACCTAGTGGACATTGTCGTGCATAACTAGACGCGCAATAATTATGAAAAAGTGATTCAAGATCACCAAGCATTGTAGTATAATTATGACTAAGAAGTTGCAACACATGTAACTGCCCAATCCCAATACACTAAGATGAGTACAATGTTCACTAACCTCCTTGGGGCTATGGACAACATATATGTGCAGATTCCAACTACGTCCACACAAGGGCATGACATTAACCCTAGTTTTAATCTCTCAACTGTGAAGGATTTCCCACAAAATTTGGATTCATAGCTGACATCTCTTTGTCCACCACTCCACCAACTGAGTCCAACAACAACTCAGTTACACCAAATGACTAAGTTGTCTCAAGACTCTGTCCAAGATGGCCAACACAAGGTGGACACATTTTCAAGAGTCGTCGAGTGAAACTTCTCCTTATGGAATTATCTCCAAAATTTTCATGAGGTATCTACAATTGAAGATCGATTCCTTGTAACTAAGTTTGGGGTCACACAACATAAGAGAAACCTGGCCTCTGTACCTCTAGGAGAGCACGCTATTACGATGACACTTATTGTGGAAAAGAAAAACAAGATCACTATAGCCCAATCTAAGAAACATAGTACATCACATATCATAATGTTTGTGATCGATAAGTCCTTGATCTTGTTCACACAGCTCTTAGATGCATAGGTTGTTGTTAGACCACTAATTGCTAAAATCAACCCAATGGACATAACATATCTCGAGGTCACAAAACTCGAGGCTAATGTTGTTGTTCATACAACCTAGTTAATCTAGGGATACCTCAACAATCCTGAGCGTCAATCCAAATATTTCTTGCAAGAACTCAGGAACACAGTGTCGTCCATTATGAAATTCATTCCACACTAGTAAATTTGGGTCATTTTGCGAAAATCATTTCGATGCTCCTGTGACGTTCTGTCATGGAGATGGTGATTGAGCTTAGAACCCCCAAACATCACATCGTGTGTCGTGGAAATCAAAATGAACTTAGGATATCATCACCTGAGTGACGACCTGAGTATGTCTTAAGGATGTCGGCGCACATGATACAACCTAAAGAGATCAATGAGAGAGAAATGACCCAAGGAGATTTTCGTGAGAGAGACGACCCAAGGAGATTGTCACAAGAAATATGACCCAGAGAGATCATCGTAAGAGAGAGGACCTAAAGAGATCAGCACGACCAAGAAAAACCAAGGATGTCATCACTCGCGAGATGACCCAAGGATGTCGTTGCACAAGAGACGACCTAAGGTGTTTTTCATTCGTCGCACAAGAGACAAACTATGAAAAAAATCGTTGCGACAAACTATCTATACAATCAAAGAACTATCAATACCATGGATGAAATATCAATAGCATCGACGATATGATTCTTCGCAAGAGTGATGGATCCGAGTATTTTAAAAAAAATGAAAAAAGATTCTACTATTGCATTTGCATGAATCATCCTTGGCACTACTATTGTACTCTATGGTCAACCTAACAATAATTTCCTTTAATGTGAATTGGTGTTTCCATGTTAGAAAAACATAACAGAGATATTCATGGTCCATGCTCTTAGCTAAGACATCCTTGATTCATTCTATATATGTACGTTAATTATTAGTAAAAGCAATTGACTAGAAAACCTAAGAAGTATACCATACAAGATATGTGTCACAAGAAGGTGTGCATAATTTAAGCAATTACCAAACAAGGATTCAAATTATTTTGCAACAATCTACAAGAAAAAATATAATTCCCTGGTGAAGCTTGATCTAGCGATAGTTGTAGATGTTCTTGACATGGGCACTCACCAAGGGAAAATGTGTTTCACTAAGAAAAGTGCACTAGTCAATGAAAACCATGAGGATGCCAAGTTTTCGATAGATAACAACTTTATCATGCATTCTGGGTAGTGTGTTGAAGCACTTATCTATGAAAATATTTTATTGCAATACAATGCAACAATTCAAGAAAGGTTTCAGAGTTTGAGCACCTACTAAGTGTGATTCATCATTGCATAGACAAACACGATCAAAGTAATGAAGAAGTGTTTCTATGTAATGTTTAGTAGGGTCTATGTGAACTAGAATTGAAAGCTATTATAGGAGAGCGGTTAACCATTTCAAATAGGGTTTTCAGTAAATTTTCGTTGAGACAGACTCAAAAAAACTTAAGAAAAATGAAGGTTTTGGTGGAACCTTTTTCAACTATGGAAGCAATTGGGCAAATTTTGAGTGCCTTAGAGGAATGAAGAATTAATTTGAATGACCAAGCGATGATTGAAGAAAACACATCAATGGATTTGGAACATGTTGAACTGTTGGAGACATAGTGGTGTGGTGTTACACCCAACCAATAGTTGTCTAGCCAGGTTGCTAAGTATATTAAGGCAATTCTTGATGAAGCATTCGAGGTGCCACATGATTTTTTGGATGAACTTGGTTTCTGCATGGTACATGAGAAAGTTGATGGTGAACAAGAAAATAGTGCCAACAACCATGAAAGTGTGTACATCATACAACAGAAGTGTCAGAACTGAGCATCAAGAAAAATCAAATAATTTTGGAATGAGTTTAAACTTTCAAAAGAGAGTAGATGCCACACAACTAGACTGATGGATGTGAAAAAGAGCATACCTTATCCTGTTAAAAATATACTATAATGCATACCCTGTCATATTGAGCCTTTATTGTTGTCAAAGTATCAACAGGTTGGAGTCCACTAATTTTTGGATGAGCTATTGGTACAACATCTAGAGCATCTGTAAATGTGTGAACTGCATATTGTAGTAAATACAAACAAAATTATATTTAGTTTTTAGTAAAAACCAAAAAATACTTTTAAGACATGTCAATAAATCCTAATAGAAATTAAAACTAACAAGATTGCTAATAGTAAACACCATTGATATTTTTTTTTGGAAAATCCATATGATAGGAGATTAAATAGTGACACACACAAAAACACACATCTCAGATGTGACAACCCGAATAAGATCCTCTTGGTTTCACGAATAATTTGTTGGAGTCGTCTGATCTTGGAGAAAACCTCCCTCGATCTGAAGGACCAACAACGAAGTCAACATTGACTATGTTGTTGATCCACTGGATCGAGAGAGGTTTTCTCCAAGAATAAATGACTCCAATAATTTTTTCTCTACTGAACAAGTCCAACCACAAGAAGTGGAAGCACCTATGTCCCCTCCCCCCCTCACATCACTCTCAATTCCCCAATACCCGATATATATTCTAATAAAACATACGCATTAAGAATATTCAAAATTAATAAAAAGTGATTGTAAATCTATAAATGAGGTTTATCATTCAAAGGAATATGTCATAAAAATATTTTTTATAAATGAGATTTATCATCCAAAATATGTTCCAAATAAACTATCTATATAATGCACATTGATCTGTCTTATAAAGTTATTATACATCATAAATTTCTCTTAGTATTCTTTAGTTTTCTACTGCAGTTCTTAAGTAATTCATCAACCTCCATGTCTTTGTTTTCTAGGGGCTCTTCAACAACTGATGTTTCTTCAGTCCTATCAGGACGAGCATGCCTAATATCATACCTACAGTGTGGAGGTTTCTTTGAGGGGTCATTGCCTACAAAAACAAAAAATATTAAATTTATATGGCCAATTTTTAGATATCATTGAAGCAGTTCATTAATATTAAAAAAAACCTTTGCAATGTAATTATTTCCCTAGTCTACTAGTGGGCATCGTCGAAATGGTTTCCCTGTACTCGTGATATTCAAGTCAAGGAGGCTCAACTACGAAATTCTCTATCATTGAAACGAAAAAAATTATAAGGACAAAACCATAAATGTATAAGTAATAAGAATTAGAAGTACAAAATTTATAAGTACGAAATTATTAAGTATATGATTAATATACAGTCATTTTATCGTCATGGGCCTCAGTCACATGAACATCGTGGGGCTTCTCTAGAACACTATGATCTTCTGGTTGTGCTACACTATCAACACATTGTTTTCCAGTACTAATGTTTTCATTGATAATGTTGCTCCCCTGATTAAAACAAAGACATTAAATTTATGGATGATATCAAACATTTATGTATTTTATAAGTAATGAAAGGTTGACGTGGAATTATGTTTATTTAGCTTATCCCGCAAAATGGATCTTGGTGTCTACCCCATGCTTTTCCTACAATCAATGACAACTTTATAGTCGTACTTGCAACTAAGTTGGAGGTCTTCCTTCATGGTTTCAATTCCAAATTCATCGCCCTACATTTCACAAGAGTATGTGTTTTCAATGTTATTGGATTCAATTACCTAAAATTTGTAAGGAGATACAAATAATATTGTTAATATGTTTGGGTACTTACGATTCGTGATTGTAACCTCGAGTAGTCACACTAACCTAGCCTGTGTTGGCCATGTTTGGAAATCCTTTCTCTAGTTGCCTTCGAAGTGTGAGGCAACCTATCATCAAAAGTTTAAAGTATGTTATATACCACACGTTTATTTAGATCTAAAGAAAATTAAAGGTATTGAACTCAAAATATTGAAATTTACCTTGGGCTACCAATTATTTTTTCTCCTGGTTCTCTGAATTTCTTTTCTTTTTCATCATCAATGAGTGCCTTCCACTCCCTCTCGAGAATCGATGGAGGGTGTTCATACCTAGGGTCTAATACCAAGTTTCATCTATACACATATTTCATATATTTTAAATATTCTCTCGTTGCAGAGGCGACTGTTTTTTTATTGAAGGTCTCTACTCCAAAGAGACCTTCAAGATAATCCAAAAGTTCTTTTTTGAGGTTGTAATTCTGGCAATTCCACCTTGTGCGTACGGTTGCCCCAAAAATCAACAAGGCCTTGCTCTCTAGGTGCCTATAAAAATGGACATTTCCTACACACAAAAAGATATGATCATTAATTTAAAAATAATAATCAGGATTATTTTTGTTTGAAATGGACAACATGAAACAATTAAAATATGAAAAACTACTTAGGAATCTTATTATTTTTAATGGAATTCTGTTATCTTTGACCAAAAATGTGCATGGAAGGGTCCCCATGCTGGTCACACATCTAGCTCCAGGAAATGCACCCATATCAACCACATCACCAGTCTCATCTCTGTCACCACCTCTACTAGAGCCTGGTCATTGTTTGGATGCCTCATGGTGTGTGTCATGGCTTCCATCTAAAGGTGTGGAATATGGAGAAGTAAACAATCTAGCAGTTATATGATGGCCCGCATTAGGACTCTGTGGCGTCTCTGCAGTACCACTACTATCGACACTGGGTGGAACATGCTCCAAATATCTATATATAATAAATAAAATGTAAAAGTTAAAAAAAACTATCATAATTGAACTTATCAGTACATAAAAAAATCACTTTAAATTATGGTTATTACCTGATATGTCTTAAGTTGTGTCATAACCAAATTGGTCCTTTCTATGACTTTAAGAGTTTCATCTGCATAGTATAATAAGTGATCAAGTTCCTTGTTCTCTTTAATGATCTTTGTTTTAATCATTAATATTGGATCAGTGGATGAATACAACTCCTTGTCATCGAGGGAATCATGATCATCATGGCCTACAAGCTACAAAATTCAACAAAATCAATTTTATTTTAGTTATATAAACAAATGAAATAACTATTGGTCACACAAATAAAACTATATAAACAAATAATAAAATTCATGTAAAATCAAAGTCGAATTTGTTAATCGTTTACATGTTCTGCAACTGCCCCTTTTCCATGATCATCCGGCCACATTATAATATAATTAGAACCTTGAAACATTTTTTTTTTAACGATAACAAAAAACTGACTACCACACAAATAAAATTATATAAATAAATAATAAAATTTGCATTAAGTGTAAATCGAAATTGTTAATCATTTACATGTTTTGCGGCTTACACTTTTCCATGATCAACCTCCCACATTATTATAAAATTGGGACCATGAATTATTTCAAACATTGTTAAAGATACAAAAAATATAATGCAATAAATAGAGGTTTCTTAAAGAGCTGTTGCATAAGTACCCACACACTATTAGTCAAATTTCTATTTGATTCAAATGGTAATCCACTAATAACTCTTCCTCGTGAGCTATCTTTTTTATCGCGCACACGAATACCCAATTCCCTTCGCGTCCCTTATATATGCAATTGGATTGCTTGTTTGTTGTCTCATTTCATGTGTTGTTTATAAACCTTGCGATATTTCTGGAAGCTTTATGCCTTCCATCAATATAGATAGTCGCTCCTTTATTTTTATTGTTGTTTATTAGATGTATATAATTTGCAGCAAGTGCATATCTTTGCATACTTCACATGTACCAGACCACCTGCATCCAATCGTTATAATTGTAACATGGTCCAACATAATCCATCAATTCAGTTACCGTATTGTATTTTACAGTTATGCCATCCATGGAAAATATCCCCACGACATGTATGGAGGATGGTGCAATGCAATATGTCTTATTGTTGACAATAAAGTTAGTGTCTAAGGAAGACAGTTGCTTAGGTACCCATTGTTTCACCAGATGCTTATAGTTGAGTGGCACCTCTTTGTCACATATGCTCTCATCATCATAAGAGCATGATCCTCCTTCGACAAGAAAAAATTGCATGCGCCTATGAAATTTTCTTCTGACCTTTTCACCTCTGGTCCCTATTCGTGTATCATATCTACTAGATGCAGTTGCATTTCCCTCTATGTAACAATCCCTCCGATATGACAACAAAAATTGAGTACAAAAGAGGTAAATATTTGTTTTTCAAAACATATGAACATTACGACAACTGACATGCGTCACAACAAATATTAGTAACTACACAATCAATTACATTACAATCAACTAAAAGAAACGTCATTGTTATTCAATCAACATATCTCATAAGATAACATAAGGAAACTACCTGTCCAACCTATCATGCATGGTTAGGACCTCCAAGACACATAAGCAACGCCCAAGTCCAGGATTCATCCGATTGATTTTGACCACTTAAGGTCTCAAGAATGGAGACTATTCTGAGGAACAAGGAGGTATATGAATCCCATTAATCATATCATAAGCCAAAATTCAAGACTAGACTCATCCACCATATCTAAACATCAATTCTTCCTAGTGCAATAGAATAACTACTTTTCTTAATCAAACTTCAAGCAATACTTAAGTGCAAATGAGTACGAGGATATTACATAAAGAATAATAAGAACCACATGAGCGTAATGACCATCTTGTAACAGATAGAGATCTATTTCTATTCATTATTAGTAATTTTCCAAAGTTGGGTTCATTAAGGTCAAGCATCATTTATCAAGTGCTTCAATCTTCTGTAGCCAGTGAAATCTACATATAGCTCAACTATGTCTACTTGTATTATGGAAAATCTTATTAAACATTTTGTAAGGAAATCAATGTTAAATTTCGTATGCATTTAGAAGAACCCAAGAGAAGATCAATCTTCTTTAAGTGAAGCCTAAAGAAGTCAATACTAATTTACAATCCAATTATAAGACCCCATAAAAGAATAAAATTTGCGTAAGCAATACTTAAATATTTCAATACTATTTTAAGTATCCTTTTATGAACTATAAGAAATCAATCATAATAATTAGATAAATAAGAATTCAAGCTGCTTGCATATCAATTTTAAAAAGAACTAGGAATATCAGCATATTAAGTTACTATAATAAGACTTCATTTACCAACTTATATATCCATTAGAAGGGATTTAAAAAAGAGCACAGTCTTATTTAAACAATAAATTAAAGAACTCAATGTTTAATTATAAGTCCACTTAAAAGAATTAAAGGGAGACCCAATCTTATTTTAAACAATATATAAGAACTCAAATGTTAACTTACAATTCCATTTAAAGGAATTAAGGAAGAGAAAATTGTATTAAGCATCAAATAAATATTTCCATGCTAATTATATATATCCCTTAAAAGAACAATAAAATATAAGAAATCAATTCATGTTATAACAAAAGGGTTGGCACATATCTTCATTTAAAAGATATGTTTTAGATGTTTGAAAAATCATTACACATGACACTAAGGCTTTGGAATATTTGTTCTATCCCTTGATATGGCACTTGTTCCATTCCTAAATTCGGTGTACAACACAATCCAGAACTTCTTCCAGACCTTAATCCGACACACAATGCAATATGAAACTTGTTCCAGAACTTAATCTGACACACAACGCAATCTGAAACTTGTTCCAGCCCTGGTTCTGGCATTTAAAGTTATATATCTAGGATTTAATTTCAACATGCAACGAAATTAAGATCTCATCAATTGTTAAGTGTTAAGGGAACAAGACACTATATTAAATCAGAGGTCGTCATTGATGTGGCAACGAACAAGTGATCATCAAGACTTGTAAGAACACATGGTAAAGTACAAATTCACGAGCTGAGAGGATGGAAGAACACATGGTAAAGTACTATGCATAACACATACACCCAGAAAAGTTTTTTTTTTTTTAGAAGAGGCGATGTAAGAACACCCACTAAAGCAACGATTCTAAATTCTTTACATAAAGGAAAATGCCAAGCGAAAACTCAGACTGCTTTAAAATAAGAGTAACGCCTCCCATCAAATTCTATTTCACACATACACAAAAACTTGAATACATATTCCTAGTATGCTTATTTATATATCTCTCACCAATCAACAAAACAACAGTTCAACATTTGTGCTCCACAAAACACAATTGGATCTCAACGCCACTAAGAATTTCGAAATTCGTTTTGTTTAACACGCAGAAATTTATGTGTGTTTTACCGAATAAACAACATGCAAACCAGGACAAAAATTCCTTCCTCTTATCAAGGAATTTTTCCCAAGCCCAACATATAACAAGACATTCGTAGCCAATTCACTACATCAATAACTTATAAATAAATTTATAAACTAATTAATTTTTATGATACGCCAACCAATGGAAGTGACCCAGAAAATTCGTACTCTGTAAATATACATAATTCAACTGGCATCCATTATAGATTTGAGAAATTGAAATGACAATAATTACCAAAATTCACCTCTAGATTCCAAAAATTATCATAAACTTTTCAATGCCACATAGAATTACAACACAATTACGGTGGATTCAATAATCATTTTACAAATAAATCTTAATACGATTAAAACTCCTAGAATAAGAATACCGTGACCGAAAAATATGGACTTTGAAGATGCTCTCGACCACTTGCATTCCTTCTGACTTCCCTCTTTCTAATCGTATAAACTTCACTGATACCTCCCAACCAATGCTAGGGGCACTCTTCTCCCCCCTTATCCCCCCGAACCGCAAAGGGGCCAAGAAAAACAACCAGAAATACTGTAGCTCCAAGTCTTCCTTGCAAGGGAGAGATGCCACTCTATCCTCCAACTTTGTCTCCCAACTCTCATAAGTAAAACACAGTTCAAAAATGATTTTGGCAGCATAACTTTACCAATAACCAGTGTCATCCATTTCTCATCTAGACCATGTGTTTTATAGAAAATTCTTCATTGACAGATGTCCATATGCACAATTAATTAACTTTTAATTAAATAAATTATGATTATTCACCCTCACACTTGTCACTCTCTCCCCAAGTTGCACAAGTAATTACAAGTTTTCATTTTAATTAAAAAGTCAAATTCCCTCACATCCTCCCATGTGTTCCTATTTTCTCTCTTAGTTGTCCCTTTATTCCCCAGATTCTCATTTAATGGATGTCTCCTAACTAGACTTTAGTTAGAGTTTAATTAGGAGTTTCCTTTTAGTTAGACTAGTGGCAGGTTGAATCAAGATTCTTTTCCAAGTGTTCTCCTATTCTCTCATATTATTATATCTTTCTTATTTTAAATTCTTTTTTATTAATTTGATGCACACAGGTGCATTATATCTCATCTTTAGATTTTGTCACTATTTTATTTCTTAATTTGATTTATCACATCTCTTTTAATTAAATTAGTCCCCTAACTAAACTTAGACTTAGGCTTAGTCTTTGAATTAGGATTTGAATTTTATTGGGTTTTATAATTAATAGATTCACTCCTTAATTAATTATTTTAATCTAGCAAGGTCTATACAATTCAATGTTTTCTAGGCCACCTAGATTTATTGACTCAAGTTTTTAATTACACAATGTGCCCTTCAAGACACACCTTTTTGCTCTAAAGGTTCCACTTGCCTTTGAGTGGTTTTGGTAGTTTGTCCAACCCTTGGAGTCAACACTCCACTCGAGCGAACTTCTGAGAGACTAAGGGATTCTAAGGAATAATGAATTTGCCTTATTGCGCCCCCCTTAGAAATATTTGTGAGAAACTGTCTTAGTTTGTCCTGGCGACATCATGGACTTATCAAACTAGGTAATCGTTAACCTATAATTCGAGCCACGATGGAAGTGCTAGTAGGCTTTGAAAGGGACACTGCCACACCTCTCCCTCAATATATGGTTTGTGTGTAGGGACCCTTTACTCCTTATGTGAGTCTAATTAGCAAACATCGTCAACCTGCATCCATTGAAAAAACACTATCACTGATCCATATGCATAATCATACTAAATCAATCATATATGACATGTGCATATAATGAATACTCAAACCAAACACAATCCACTCTCTGACTCAATATGGATTCCAAGGTAGTATGTTGATGCCATCGACATCCACCATCTGTCATGTGTCCTGCACACTGAGGAAAACTCGTCAATAGAATATGTCAATACATATATATTGAAAACAATAAGTCACACCATATCATCATCATCATGTGTAATCCATAATCAAAACAAAATAACCATGTACCATAACCGGATCATTTACATGCAAGTGTCCTCAAAGAATAAGTCGATAACATGTGCTCAGTAGAGCAGGATGTTACACTCTATTTGTCCTCAGCATCCCTCACTCGAGGAAAAAATAACTGACATGTACCTGTTTGGTTGTACCTTCAGTCAATTGAATTAGATATATAGTTAGCCAGGATTGTAAGAATATAGTGAGATATATAAAATGATACAATGAAATCATCACCTCTCCTAATTGACTTAACCAGATTGGAACCCTGCTAAACAATTAAAGAAATTATTTTTTATTTTTTTTCTATCACATGTCCTCTATTTAAAACTTAGTTTCATGATAATTCTGAGTGACAAGGTATGTAAGAGGGCCAACAAAATTTGACATAGACAGGTAATGAATAATATGGACAAAGGAAGATGCAAAGGAGGAGGAATGAGAAAGTACGGAAACAAAGGCAAATGCTTGCAACTAGTCAATTGAGAACTCAACATTTGTTGGTTGTTGAAGAAGCAAGAAAGAAAAAGGGGTCAGATACCTTTGTTTCCTCATTTCTTGAGATTTTAGACAAGCCCTCAAGGACAAGCCAAATTTCTAGGCAATTGAGAAGATAACCATAGAAACATGAAGAAATAATGAGCATGGTTTTATTCTCAATTTTACTGGGAGTGAAAGGCCCACCAAGAAAATCATTGCAGATGAAAAAATTGTAAATTATTTTTAGGACCAAGAAATTATGTTAAATATCCATAATTATTCTTCTTAATTATATATGTTATTGTTTCTAGTCTAAAGTTATCAAAAGATGGCACAAACAATGTTTAGGAAGGAGATCCAATGGCTGAAATTCTCTTTATGATTTGTGGGTTACCTTTTGACCTTACCCCCAACACTCTCGGTATAATTTTCATGATAAGCAATGTGGATATGCCCAAAAACATTGAAATACTCAAGTAGGCACTTGATGAAGAATGCCCATGAAGTTCAAAATTACATCATTGAATGTGAGAGGCATCTTGGGAGACACTTGACATACTCATTTGTAGAACTATTTTTTCTTTAATCGTACTATTTTGTTCACATAGGAGGTTGCTAGCTTGATATTTTTTACTTAAGTCATATCTCTTTGTTACATGGTTTCTAGCTAAGGGAATATAGTTACATTATGCATGATGAAGGATGGGGAGGTTTACTTATGGAATATCCCCTTGGATAACCTTGTCCATTATCAATAGTGGACAAGATGCCCATGCTTGATATTAGATCAATGTATTGTTGGTAGGAATTATGTGTGTGTGTTACTCCATTGATGCCCCAAATGATTCTAGAAACAAAACCCAATTGTGGGAATGGATGTTTGATTCCCTCTTCGATTGGTGGATTGGGATGGTGCTTGTGTTTGGTGCCTTGTTATACTTTGGGTGTATAGAAAAGCATGCTTAGTCACTTGTAATTTTGTGCTTGGCATTTTCGACATCAATCTTAAGCACAAATCATTAGAGATAATTAGATAAGATCATTTTATTTTTTTTTAACAAATGACCCAAAAGAGTAGATCAATGGGACTATGAGGTACAATTAGTGTAATGTGTTGTAGGAGTGCTCTAGGTTTCTCCAATATCAAAAGATGAACAAATGATAAATGAGAATCATGACATACATTCCATGCGAGTGTGGTCAAGTAAATTTCAATGAGGTTATTGAGCTTGTATTACTATATTTTATTGGGTTTAAAATCCCCTAAGTGGGCCTGGAAGAGTCCAAGTGCAAGTCATGGATGATTTTGATCCCCCCCCAAAAAAATGTGAAAGAAAATTCTATAATATGTTAAGAGAAGGAGATGAGGAAGAAGAGAGAGAGGAGGAAATATTTTCCACTACATTTATCATTGAGAAGGCATCCATTCAATGTTTTATTATGTCATCCAAAGAATGTCCAACGTCAAGAGTACAAGGGAAGTATTATCATGAAAACAAATGACTATTCATGGGGCTCTTAGAGGAGGCAAATTCCACTCCAAGGGAAAAACTAATTGTGCTCTCTTCTAATATAAGAGGCTTAGGGAGTGTCTATAAAAGAAACTATGTAAACCAAATTATAGCAGCAAATAACATAGAGATGATTTTGATTCAGAAAACAATTATGGTGGTTGTTAGGGAAAAATAANTTTTTTTTAACAAATGACCCAAAAGAGTAGATCAATGGGACTATGAGGTACAATTAGTGTAATGTGTTGTAGGAGTGCTCTAGGTTTCTCCAATATCAAAAGATGAACAAATGATAAATGAGAATCATGACATACATTCCATGCGAGTGTGGTCAAGTAAATTTCAATGAGGTTATTGAGCTTGTATTACTATATTTTATTGGGTTTAAAATCCCCTAAGTGGGCCTGGAAGAGTCCAAGTGCAAGTCATGGATGATTTTGATCCCCCCCCAAAAAAATGTGAAAGAAAATTCTATAATATGTTAAGAGAAGGAGATGAGGAAGAAGAGAGAGAGGAGGAAATATTTTCCACTACATTTATCATTGAGAAGGCATCCATTCAATGTTTTATTATGTCATCCAAAGAATGTCCAACGTCAAGAGTACAAGGGAAGTATTATCATGAAAACAAATGACTATTCATGGGGCTCTTAGAGGAGGCAAATTCCACTCCAAGGGAAAAACTAATTGTGCTCTCTTCTAATATAAGAGGCTTAGGGAGTGTCTATAAAAGAAACTATGTAAACCAAATTATAGCAGCAAATAACATAGAGATGATTTTGATTCAGAAAACAATTATGGTGGTTGTTAGGGAAAAATAACTACTAGTGTTTACTCTTCATGGATGGATTTTTTAAGCTCTCAATGTAGAGGGGAAATCTGGGGGGTTTTGGGTAGGATGGAATAAGTCCCTTCGATTTAGGAGTGTCTCGTTTTTATATAATACCACTAGTCTCGAGTTGTTCTCCCCGTGTTTAGATTCAATTTTCAATTTTATTAATGTCTATGGACCTTTTTAGTGTATGGAAGGTTTGTGGGATTCATTTTTTGGGAACATGGATTTGAGAAATGATAATTTAATTGTTAGGGTAAAATAACTACTAGTGTTTACTCTTCATGGATGGAGTTTTGAAGCTGTCAATGTAGAGGGGAAATATAGGGGGCAATTGGAAAAGGTTGTTACAACCCAAGCTCTTTATTTGTAAGTTTTCTTTGGCTACAACGTGAACATGTCATGATATAGTCTTCCATGTGTTTCTGCATGGAAGTCCAAAGGAAGTACCTTTGCACATAGGATTACCCAAATTAACCCATAGGATTACCTTGCTTTGAACATACAAAATTACGCTAATTAATGCTATCGTAATCAATGGTATTACTAGTATGAAAACCTATGGTTAACCCTATCATAATCAATGGTATTACTAGTATGACAACCTATGGTTAACCCTATCGTAATCAATGGTATTACTAGTATTCCACTCACTATAAAAATTTACAAGGTATGTAAGTCAATGTGCAACATCGGGACTTGGATTCGTATAAGCTAAACCAACTTTGTTCTATCAAGTTGTAACACTACTTAGTACAATGGTTCTAATTCATTACTAGTATCTTGTTAGTATCACAATAAGCTCATAATGATTACCATAGTGTTAAACTCTTTCACACATGTATTATGCTCTATTACTATTGGTATACTATATAGGGATTATAGGGGCATGTTTGGAGTCAAATGACACATGTCAACAAGTGGCAATAATGGGACACAATGCTGGTTGGAAGACCCTAGAACTGATTCCATTAGACACAGACTCAATCCTAAGGCTTACACACTAATTAATCTAGGATTCAATCATGCAAACAAACCTTGTCACAAATAAGTGCTATTTGTTGATGGAATCAAACATCGCAGGATCAATGCGAGAAGGGGTTGATTTTCGATGGGTGGGAAAGTTATGTTGACAACCTACTTAACGAACTTACGCCCTAGTGCAAGCTACCTCATCAAGAAGTGGGCAAACTTCTAAGGAGTCCGAGTAAGTTGAGCCAACATCGATATGAGGTACAACAACACCTTCCCTATGTTGTCACCTTGGGTTGGAAGTCTAAAATATTATGGCCTTTATGGTACCACCTACTATACCAAAGCAAAGGGGGGACAATTGACAATCTGGTTTATACGCAAGGGTAGGGTAACTAATCCTCAAACCACTTTGAGAGATTCCTCACAGAGAGGGGTTGCTCCCAAGTGGTCCCCATAATATGTGCAACCACTACACCAAGAACAACAAAGCAGGGTTGATTACTCTGTCAGCCCCAATGCAACCTCGTGATTGACCCTTGTGTTAGAAGGGCTTCCCAAATCCAGTGATATAACAATTGGATTTCACTCCCTAAATCAAATATCTATGTTTGTTTATCAGCTTTGGAAAGTTATTCTGAAAATCCTATTACAAAGCTCTACACCTAAGCTTAGATGGGTTTGAAGAACCCTAGAAAAGTTGCTAAATAAATTTTAATTAATGCTTTATTTTAGGATGTTGTTACTCAAAGGAGTGGTCGTGAAACTGATGGAATCTCATTTCGACTCTTTAAACCATGCAAGAGGAAAATGAAATGCGAGAATTTCAACTTCGATGAAAACTAGCTATGGGAACGAGAAAGAGGTTTCAAACAAATAAATAATTTATTGATTGATTACTATGTGTGCACTACTAATGACAAAAAGTATGAGCTAATTATCCAGATAAATGGAAGTAGTATTGCAAGAAATAATTTCTTGATTTATTACTATGTGTGCACTGCTAATGACAAAAAGTATGAGCTAATTATCCAGATAAATGGAAGCAATCTTTTGGCCTGATGAAAAGCCACAACAATGGGCTCAAAATGTTGACAAATCTAATGAATTCCATCACAGTGAAAAATCTGATTTCCACTCTTACAAACATGGCCTACAAATTCTTAACAATCAATATTTCAACCCATTTTATTTTGATACAGAGCAATCAAAAATACCATTAAAATATAAAAATATAAAAATATAAAAATATAAAAATGGAAATTTGCATTGAAAGCAAACAATAGTCATGAGGATAAAACTGTAAGGATCGAAAGAGAAACTGGGTTTCAATCCATCAAACCCTTCGTGTGCACAAGTTCTCATCTTAATCACACTAGGATTTCATCACCCAATACCATCTCCTAGGTTCAACAACTGAAATACCTAACTCCCTCTTCACCAAGAGAGCTAGTCAAATCAGATCTAATACCATGTGGAAATTTTGAGAATCCATGCTTAATGCAAATTCATAAATTCTACCTCAACCTTGAGGTTCCTCTAATCTATTTCTTGTGAACTTTAGCCTTAAGGTTGTATCTAAAATATAAAATACAACACTATATATTTTACTTTTGTCCAACCAAATACATAAGGTAGCCAAAGAAAGTAAATATTGAACAATTGTACTTCAAGGGAACTACGTTTCTAACCCCCGGGGAACATTAGAGGAGAAATTTTAATTAATTGGGATAAATATTACTTGGAATACAAAGTATATTTTCAAGATATAAATAGATTTAGAATCAATGTAGTTCCATCTAAACCTCATATTTAATAACTATGCTTTGTAAAAAATTGGTCTCAATGACTATTGGTTGTTAAATCTTAGTGTACAATTATTATAACTATGATTCATAAAAATAGTTCTCAACAACTTGTAGTGATTAAAATTATTCATAGTTGCATCGACCATACAATGGGAATTTATTTTCTAAAGATTAATGTGTTTCCAAGACTTAGATTAAGGCATTTTGTAGTTGGATCTCAATCCACTTGGCAATCATGTTTAATTCATAATAGTTTGATTCTTTTAAAATCTTGGTGGTGAGTGATGAAGGAATCAAAGTAGCTCCCATGGCTTCAAAGACAAAATACATTTTATTTCCTCCTTTACAACACTATGTACAACATGTTACCCCTCATATTGACATGAGTGGTAAAGACATACTTGTGGGGGTAACACACCTTATTTTTCTTTGTTTGAGGATGGTTGAGCATACTAGTCCTCCTTTATGAATCATGTGGTTGATGCTTTTGGTTGATGGAATTCTTGTTTTAGGTTACCTTCATAAGCTTGCTTGTGGTGCTAGTATTGCATGGTGTTTCTCCTTGCCTTATGGCTTGCTCCTAGTCACTATGGTGTGATAGATATGGATCTTGAAGAAAAGCGCCATAACACTTCTTGTGTCTATTGTGCTCTATTGATGACTCTTGAAAAAATAGACAAATCTTTCTATGGAGTGTTCTTGTACTTCAAGCATGATTTGAAATTATCATAGTACTTTCTCTATTAGGATATGTATTTCCCAGGATTGGTTTTTGTGGCATCAATTATGGATAATAATGTTTATGGCATCCTAAGATTAAAATAGGCTAGTTTTTCATTTGTCTAATGCTATTTTTTCAAATATTGGTTTCATATTCAAAACCATTGGATATACCATCACATAGAAAAACAAATGCAGTTTTGATGTGGGTAGAACATAGAAGCTAAGAAAGTACATGATTCTTTGGCAAGTTTTAAACCTCAACAATGAACAAGCTAGTATCCTTTTCTACATTTGTTCCGAAGAATTTATTCCAGGAGAAYTATTAGACTTGTTTTAAAGGAATGGACCTGAGTTTATTTTCTCTAGTCTACCATAACTCAARAAATTTATCACTATAGATTAGACATGAAATTATTACACATTGACTTACTCTTATAACACTTATCTATGATGGTATTTGAGAGGTTGCTTCATAGATTATTTTGGTATTATAGATTTGGATCGATGATATTTCCATAGGAGTTTTAAAAACCATATTTCAATGTATTATTTACAAGAAAAAGAGGGAATATTGGCCTAAAGGCTATGATATCACTATGACTGTCGTTGATCACACTAACCATCCATGATTCCATTCATACAAGGTAGCAATGGTGGGAAACATATAAATCTTGGAATAGAGAATGTTGGATGAATACATTGGGTGGATGAAGTTAGTGTTGATTTTGAGATATAAACATCAAACTTTAGCATTGGAATAAAGGATGCTTGGGCCAACCTATGTTCATCCTTGTTTCAGATCGACCTGTGTTCATATTTTACTTGGGACGACCCATAACTGATCCAAAAATAAACGAGTCTACATATGCCTTTCCTTTGTAGTCAAATAATAATTATTTTACAAGATGAAGAAGAGATACTAGTTGGAGGTTCTGCGTGCTATTTTTAGATAAGAAAAGTTTCCTTTTTTAAGTGTTGTTCTAGGTCTTGTATCCTAAATGAAAAGTTACACCACCTATTTTCAAACATACATGTATATGTATCATAAAGGAGGCAATTTTGGGGTCATATTGGACCTTTTTCCAAGCATAATACCTACAAAGATGGAATTTAACAGTAGCCTACGAAGAAGCTCCCAAATACTCTTAAGGATATACATATGTTCACTTGCCAACATAGTATGCTTTAAGAACAAATGATGATATATATGGGGGTTATTAATAGCCAATTGGCCATGATATTACAGAAAAATTGAGGCTCCCATAATAAATGTTGAGTGGTAGGTTTCTTCAAGTCTTGCCTCATAATCATGACAGTAGCCAATCTGTACCATGGAAACATTTTTGAAACAACATCATCTTCAAAGATGATCAGCGAAAAGCAAAGTCTAGTTTCAGTTAGCAGTGACCAAATTTGTTTAAATGTTTGGATGTTGAAATTACTATGCTTGAATATCATCCTATTGAAGTCCACAAATAACAATTTACCTTTCTAGTAGAAAAATATCACTGCAAGTTACAATTCCATCCACAGAAATATTACAAGGGTCTCTTTCAAGACACACATATGATTACACCAACAAATCAACCCTCAATCACTCATCATCTTTAGATCTGATCTAAAGTTTCGGAAACACGGGAAACAAAGATGAGCGACCCCCGCGCATTTTTGTTATAACATATGGTAGAATTGATTTAAGGAAGAAAATGTTGGAAGGTGTATAGCATAATTACCGATCTTGTAGGATAAATTGCTCCTCTAGTGTTGGTGGGGTGATCTCCTCTATCACTCTCACTCATGTGGGCTCCTTCCTTCTCTATCGCTCAACCTCTATGCAAACTCCTTCCTTCTCTGTCACTTGACCTCTGTACTGTAGGTTCCTTCCAGCTTCTCCATCACTCGACCTCTGTGCAGGCTCCCTGCAACTTATTTGGTGGGGTTTTGTTTAGTGATCTAGGTTTTGAAATTTGGGCACGTGGGTTTTCTATAGTGGTCATACCTTTGTGCAGGCTCCCTACAGCTTGCTTGGTCAGTGTTTCGTTTAGTGATCATGGTTTTGAACTTTGGGCATGTGGGTTTTCTATAGTGGCCAAACCTCTATGCATGCTCCATGTGGCTTACTTGGTTGATGTTTTGTTTAGTGATCGGGCTTTTAAAATTTGGGCATGCGGGTTTTCTATAGTTGTCAGAGTTTTGTTTGGTAAGGTTTTTTTTTTTATGTTTATCATATATATAATTAATATATATATATATATATATAATTAACATATTTATGTTTATCATATATATAATTAGTATATATATAATTAACATATATTATAATTATATATAATACAATTTATATATATTATATATATTATATAAAAAAGTATAATATATATTAATTATATATTATATAGAGGATGTAACAGCTAAGAACTATTAGTGTTTCATGGAAACCTGCACAAGAGATCTAGCTAAAGAAAGTACAAACAAAGCTTATCAAGAAAGGAAGAGAGATACAATATGGAAGAATAAGAAAATATATTCACACTACTCTAATCAGCCGATGATTGATGCATAGATCATGATCATTATGATACAATGAATGAGTGGAATACACTCATATATAGGGCAAAAAATTCCATAATTAAGAAAAGTAATCAAGTAGTTAGTTTTCCTTAGGAATGCATGCATGCATAATAGTGATGGTAAAAACAAAAAGTCTAAAATAGAACTAGTCAACTAACTCCCACTGAACTAGTCAGAAAGCTTTGGAACATGTAAAACATTCTCAAAACTATCATTGTGGAGTTCCACTCTCCCTTCTCCTGGTACTTCTACTAGAGTATCAACCACCATGAGAATAGGGGGTCTTGAGCATGGACTTAAGGAAGATAAAACTTCCTCTTTCGCTGCCATATGATGGGATGCACCAGAATCTATAATCCATGAATCAGATGAGGAGTTAATTGCAACCAAATCATGATGAATACCTTTCTTAGCCGCATGGTCTTCTTCCTTCTTCTTCTTGGATTCTTTAGGAATGAAGTCTCCAAGGTTATTCCTATGAAGTACCTGTGTCATAAGATCGATCTACTTCTTCATGCATGTGGATTCTTCATGATTCAGTTTATTGCAATATGTGCACTGCTTTCCCTTCTTCTTCTTCCCTTTGGAATTTGAAGAATCTTTGGAACCTGAAGAATCATTAAAGGGTTTGGAATATCCCTCCTTCTCGTTATGTTTAGATGACCCTTTTCCATCATGCATGGTGAGTGCATGTGATTTGGGATCTTTCATGAGGCCCATCTGTATGAGTTTTGTCTGCTCTTGTGTAAGAGACTCAATGAACTGAGCCAACGTAGGCATTTTCCAATTTGTTCCAAAAAGACATCTACTAGAATAGAAATTGGAGATATATACAACGTATTCTGGTCCTAGCTTGGCCAAGATTGTTAGAATAAGTTGTTTTTCTTGTGTAGACTTGCCAATACCACATTCACCCAAGCTCAAAATCAAAGATTTAAATTTAGTAAAGAAATCTTGTATATTATCAAAACTTTTAGGGTCTAAGGTATTCAACTCTACCTCAAGCATATAACCTCACATCTCATCCTGCTTTCCAAAGAGTCCTTCCAAGGTGGTCCAGATCTCGTTTGGAGTCTTTCATGCAGCAACATGAAACCATAAATCAGTGGATATTAACTCAAGAAGTAGTCCTATGGCCTCATCGTTACGGTTCGCCCATCTCATATTCTCAATCGATGATGTAGGTTTTGTTTTTGTCACCATCGTCAAATTATGCAGTCCTTTTCTTTTGAGTTGGAATGTCGCCTTGGGCTTCCAATCAAAATAATTGTATGGTGTGAGGATTACCACCAAGTTTGATTGTATAATAGTTGTCATATCCATATCTCCCACTGTTTCTAATAACCCCTAAAAATTTACTCTCAATCTGCAAGTGAAAAAATAAGAAATCACGACAGAAAGGGCACTTTAAGTGAAAATCTGTATCAGTTTCAAGAGATGATCTTGCGGCTTACTTTCTGAGCAAACGGTGAGGAATCTCGCCAAACGGTTGAAAACCCACTTCCAAAATGGGCTGATTTACTTTCTTAGTGGGTCGTTTCCTCCAAAACATAATATTTTGGGAGGAATGAATGTAGAAAGGTACGACCACGGATTCGTTTCAGTTTCAGGAGGCTATCTTGCGGCTTACTTTCTGAGCAAACGATGAAGAATCTTGCCAAACGGTTGAAAACCCACTTCCAAAATTGGGCGATTTACTTTCCTAGCAAGTTGTTTCCTCAAAACTGTAATACGTTGGGAGGAATAACTTCTGAAAGGTACGACCACGGATTTAGCTCGCCGAAACCCCGATTTTCTTTATTATTTGGCTTGTCTGGCTTGCTCCAAGCAGCATATCTCTGATACC
This sequence comes from Picea sitchensis, assembly GCA_010110895.2. Classification (NCBI taxonomy): domain Eukaryota; kingdom Viridiplantae; phylum Streptophyta; class Pinopsida; order Pinales; family Pinaceae; genus Picea; species Picea sitchensis. The sequence goes on along the minus strand of SNQJ01S0030416.1, from coordinate 86,531 downwards.
ATGTCATTTTTTCATGGAAACCTGCACAGGAGATATAGCTAAAGCAGGTACAAACAAATCTTATCCAGAAAGGAAGATAGATACAATATGGAAGAATGATAAAATATACTCACACTACTCCAATGAGTCGATGATTGATGCATAGATCATGATCAATATGATACAATGAATGCATGGAATACACTCATATATAGGGAAAAACATTCCATAATTAAGAAAAGAAATCAAGCAATTAGCTTTCTTTAGGAATGCATGCATGCATAATAGTGATGGTAAAAATAGAAAGTCTAAAATATAACTAGTCAGTTAACTCCCACTGAACTAGTGTGTTGAAAATAGAAATTTATCCAACAAGAACATGAGTTCATTCCCTAGAGGTAACACTAGGTTTACGATGATATGATTTCAATGATGATGAAGATGACAATGATGACGATGATGATGAAAATGGTGATGATGACGACAATGATGATGATGTTGACAATGACGATGATGACGATGATGATGATGTTGAGGATGACAATGATGAAAATGATTATGTTGATCATGATAATGGATGACGATGATGATGGAAATGATGATGATGTTGACAATGACAATGATGATGATGATGACAAGGATGATCACGAAGAGAATGATGATAATAATGACAATGACGATGATAATGACATTGATGATGATGATGACACTGATAATGACAATGGAAGAAAATGATGATGAAAATGACAATGATGATGACAATGATCACACTAATGATCACAATGCAACATCTCACTCTTGCACACAACCAATGTGACTTATTATTGTGGACACTTGTGTGCAAGTGATCTATTTCACTATATGATTGACTAATTCGATTATGGAGCATGGTGATGTTTGTGGATTTGATGATATGTAATTTTATGATATTTATATCGACAGGTGCTATTGACTATTTCTCCTGAGTGTACAGGACTCTGGACATTTGAGGATGTCGATGGCATTGATGGATCTCCTTGGACTCTGGATCGAGTTAGGGAGAAGACGATTATGGTTTGAATGTTTTGATATTACATATGTGGCATATGACTAGATATTATGATGTTGATTGTTATCACTGACATGTTTCGTTGATGGATGCATGTTGCCTATAGCTTGCTAACTAGGCTCACATTAGGAGTAAAGGGGTTATGCATGACAACCAGAGATATTGAAGGAGAGGTGTGGTAGAAACCCTGCCACAACCTACTAGCACTCCCACCATGGCTTGAATTGTAGGTTAACGATTACCTAGTTCAAGAGGTCTATGATGCCGTGAGGGCAGACTTTGACATTTGCTCACAATGATTCTAAGGGGCATGCAATAAGGCAGGGTCCTTATTCCTTAGAGGCCCTTAGTCTCCCAAAAGGTCACCTGACGAAGTATTGACTCTAGGGGTTTGACGTCTACCAAATCAGTAAAAAGGCGAGTGACACCCTTGGAGCACATAGTGTGTCTTGAAGGGCACGTTGTCTAAATAAAATAGGAATGCAAGCGAGTGGCACCCTTGGATCACGTAGTGCGTCTTGAAGGGCACATCGCGATTTTTAACTATGGTAAGTTAATAAACCTAGTACCTTGAAAACTATGCCTCCTTAGGACTTGGTCGACCTTAAAATGAATGATGGTATGAGTAAAGTCTAATAACTAAGTTTCCTTTAAAAACTGTCGCCAAGCCTAGTGAATTTAAAACCTAGGTCTAAGTAGAACATGTGAAAACAAAAAAACTAAATGGACATATAACAAGAAGGGGGGGGTAAAGAAAATTCAAAGATTAATAATTAAAGTAAAATATTAATGAAGGATTAAATTATTAAAAGGGAAATTGTTGTTTATATCTAAACTTGTTAAATCTAAACTAAGAAGAAAAGGTGAAACTTAAGGAAAAGGGGAATGTCTAACATAGTAGGGAATCTAGTCTTTTGAACCTTCTAATTGTGAACTCAACTAGGTTTTATGAAAGACGTCAGTCATTTAAGAAATGCAAGGGAATAAAGAGACACTGAGGAGTGTTTTTAGAAACGCTTTTAGGTGGGTGAGGGAAATATGCAAATTTAATTAATTAATAAATTGATTTTCTGGTGCCACTAAGGGATCAAGTGACATGTGTACGGGGGAGGTTTATCCTAATTAAATTTAATAAAAATAATCTAAAGAGGGTTTGGGAAACTAATAACTAAGAAAACTCTATAAAAAGGATGGCGGAGGATAAGTAAGGGGACGACTGGTAGGCATAAGGTTACGCTGCCAATATTTTTCTTGATTGATTTTCTTGTGGGAGTTGGGATGCCCAGCTTGATAGGGAGTGGTAGATTGACCTTACATGGCACGTTGGGAGATAGATTTCTCTCTGGGTTTTGTGTGTGTGGCCCCTTTGCGGCTTGGGGGGCTCACAAGGAAGAAGAGTAACCCTAGCGTTTGTTGGGAGGTATCGGTGAAGTCTTCGCAGTTAGCAAGCGGGGAGTTGGAAGGAGTGAGATCGCGGGAGAATAGCTTCAAGATTCAACTCACCAGATACGGTATTTTATTTTTTCATTTTTAAAATATTAAATTGTGCATAAGTTTTATATGTTACCGCAACCCTTGTATTTCGAATATCGTTGATAACTTCCTTGTTGTTGAAAGGAAATCTTGGATGTAAATATTTGAGAGTATAGATTATAATATTGTTGTTAAGTCTTTATATATCTTATATTTGGGACGTTTTATAAAAGTTACATTTTTCTCAGCGAAATTCTCTATCCAACTACAAGAGAACACGTGAAAGGATGCAAGGTATATGCATACTTAACGTCGAATGTCAAGGGCATGACGGAAGGATTAGAAGACCTTTTGGTAGTACAAGAGTTTGCGGACGTGATTCCCAGAATAATTACCAAGTGTGTCACCAAAAGCCAAGATGGAATTTACCATCGACCTAGAACCTCGAACTAAACCGATGGAAAGAGAGCCTTATCGGATGTCAACCCCTGAGTTACAGGAGTCGAAAGTGAAATTGAAGGAGTTGTTGGACCTAGGACTTACATCCAAGTGTATCGCCTTAGAGTGCTCCTATTAATTTCATATGAGAGAAGGATGGGTCGTGGAGACTTCGCTTGACTACCATAGAGTATTCCTTGACAACATATTGATATTTTCTCGGATGACGAAAGATCAAGATGAACTTTTACACCTAGTACTACAGTGTTGCGAGAAAACAATTTATGGGAAGCAGTCGCAAAGCTATCGAGGATTCATTGCTTAGGGCATGTTATCTTCGGTGAAGGCATCATTATCGATCCAGTGAAGCTAGAGGCTATTGTGGAGTGCCCTACGCCGACGAAGGTCCCAAAAGTCTGTAGCTTCTTGGGTTTAGAGAGATATTATTGAGGATTCATCGAGGGTTTCTCGAAGATAGAAAATCCAATTACATAATTGCAGAAGAAGAACAAGAAGTTTGTGTGGACCAAGAAATGCGCGGAAGCATTTCGAAGGCTCAAGGAGTTGTTGACGACAAAGCCAATACTAAAAGTCCCTAGTGTGGAAGATGGATTCTTGGTATGCACTGACACATCCAAGGAAAGCGTAGATGGAGTCTGAGGCAAGACGGTCTAGTGAATGCTTACATCTCAAGGAAGTCAAGGAAGCATGAGGAGAACTACGCGACGCACGATTTGGAGTTGTTAGTGATAGTGTATTCCCTGAGAGGGTAGAGACACTACCTGATTGGACATAATTTCTAACTAAAAACGGACCATTGTGGTTTACAACACTGTTTTACACAAAATGACTTGAACGCGCATAAGGGCGTTGGTCATAACTTCTTATCAATTACGATTTTGATATTTCCTACTTAAAAGGAACAATGAACATAGTGGCAGACGCATTGAGTCAGAGACCACGTATTTTTAATGATACCTCTTCAAACGAATCTACGTGAAGAGATTCTAACTACAACACGGCGTTGAGTGGTATAAAGAGGGTAAGGAAATTTTTTGGGAAAGACACCACGTTGATACCAAAATTGAGGGATATATTGTGGACAACGAAGGATATTTGAGATATAATAACTAGATTTACTTGCATCCCAACGACAAATTGAGAAGTTTTGATCTTATGTGAAGCTCATAGAACAGTGTACATGGCTCATCGAGGAGTCATGAAGATGAGGACAGACCTTAAGCCCTTATTCTTCTGGAAGGGATAAAGGCGGACATCGTCAACTACATGGTGAGATGTCTAGAAGGTTGGCAGGTGAAGGATGAACATAGACATCCAGCAGGATTGCTATGACCACACGCCATTCTGGAATTGACATGGGAGGTCATTTCAATGGAATTCACTGTAGAATTTCCATTGACGGTAAGGAAGCACGACCCGATTGTCGTGACAATTGACACTCTGACAAAGATTTCACATTTTTTCCCTGTGCGTACGACGCACCAAGCACCAAGTATAGCTAGAGATTATATCAACAAGATGTCGAGACAACTAGACGTATGAAAAGAATCATATCTGATAAGGGATTGAGTGTTTGGAAGATGATTTTGGACAAATTTCCCAAGAGGCCTTGGGAACACCACTGAACAACAACCATCAAATCACCATTAATATGGTGCCATTTGAGTTTCTTTATGGGAAACCGTGTCAGACGCCTTTGAGTTGGGATCAACTTGAGGCTGGGGTCCTAGTAGGACCAGAAGCAATCCAAGAATTGAAATAAAAATTACAAATGATACGGAAGGGGATGGAAGAAGCGCATTATTGTCATAAGGGTTTGCCAATGCGCATCATGTCCACCATAATTATGAAGGGCCTAACGGCTAGTCATGCCTCATTCTTTGAGGCGTTGCACGATATTTTTCTAGTGTCCATGTGCGAATTTAGTTCAGTGATCCTACGAATGAGATTGACTGATTTCTTGGAGGACGTTGGGCAAGGTGCGCTAATGGTGGAACCAACCTACTTTCTGGACTGTCACATTCGACAGCTACTGTGTCAAACTGTTGATTAGGTCAGGGTCTAGTAGGACAATTATAGTCCACACTCAACTACCTGGGAGGATGCATATGGTATGCATCATCAGATTCCCTTTATTGATATCTAGACATTTAGATATTGTCAGATACTTTATTTTTTCATTTGTATAGTGTGAAACTTTGGGACGAAGTTTAAAACAAGAGGGCATGTATGTAACATCCCTCTCTTGCGAGCAACCAATGTGACTTATTCTTGTGGACACTTGTGTGCAAGTGATCTGATTCACTATATGATTGACTGATTTGATTATGGAGCATTATGATGTTCGTGGATTTGATGATATGTTATTTTATGATATTTATATCGACAGGTTCTATTGACTGGTTTTCCTGAGTGTGCAGGACTCTGGACATTTGAGGATGCTGATGGCATCGATGGATCTCCTTGGACTCTGGATCGAGTCAGGGAGTAGACGGTTATGGTTTGAATGCTTTGATATTACATATGTGGCATATGACTATATATTATGATGTTGATTGTTATCACTGACACGTTTCATTGACGGATGTAGGCTGACGATAGCTTTCTAACCAGACTCACATTAGGAGTAAAGGGGTCATGCACGACAACTTGAGATATTGAGGGAGAGGTGTGGTAACATCCCTGCCACAACCTGCTAGCACTCCCACCGTGGCTCAAACTATAGGTTAACGATTACCTAGTTCGAGAGATCCATGATGTCGTGAGGGTAGAGTGTGACAGTTGCTCAGGATGATTCTTAGGGGAACAAAATAATGTAGGGTCCTTATTCCTTAGAGGCCCTTAGTCTCCCACAAGGTCACCTGATGGAGTATTGGCTCCAGGGGTTTGAACTCTACCAAATCAATCAAAAGGCAAGTGGCACCCTTGGAGCACGTAGTGCGTCTTGAAGGGCATGTCGCACAAATAAAACAAGAATGCAAGCGAGTGGCACCCTTGGAGCACATAGTGCGTCTTGGAGGGCACGTCACGATTTTTAAATCTGGTAAGTTAATAAATCTAGTACCTAGAAAACTATGCCTCCTTAGGACTTGGTCAACCTTAAAATGAATGATGGTATGAGTAAAGTTTAATAACTAATTTTCCCTTAAAAACTGTCGCCAAGCCTAGTGAATTTAAAACCTAGGTCTAAGTAGAACATGTGAACAAAAAAAAAACTAAATGGCCATATAACAAGAAGGGGGGGTAAAGAAAATTCAAACATTAATAATTAAATTAAAATATTAATGAAAGATTAAATTATTAAAAGGGTAAATTGTTGTTTATATCTAAACTAAGAAGAAAAGGGGAAACTTAAGGAAGAGGGGAATGTCTAACATAGTAGGGAATCTAGCCTTTGGAACCTTCTAATTGTGAACTCAAATAGGTTTTAAGAAAGGCGTCAGTCATTTAAGAAATGTAAGGGAATAGAGGGACATCGAGGAGCGTTTTTTAAGAATGCTTTTAGGTGGGTGAGGGAAATAGGCAAATTTAATTAATTAATAAATTGATTTTCTGGTGCAACTAAGGGATCGGGTGACATGTGTACGACAGAGGTTTATCCTAATTAAATTTAATAAAAAGAATCTAAAGAGGGTTTGTGAAACTAATCACTAATAAAAATCTATATAAAGGATGGCGGAGGAGAATTAAGGGGATGACTGGTAGGCGTAAGGTTACACTGCCGATATTTTTCTTGACTGATTTTCTTGTGGAAGTTGGGATGCCCAACTTGATAGGGAGTGGGAGCTCGACCTTGCGAGGTGAGCTCAGAGCTATATTTCTCTATGGGTTTTGCATGCATGGCCCCTTTGCGGCTCGAGGGGCTCAGGGGGGAGAAGAGTACCCCTAGCATTGGCTAAGAAGTACTAGTGAGGTATTCATGGTTAACAAGCGGGGAGCTGGAAGGAGAGAGATCGTGGGAGAACAACTTCGATGTTCAACTCACTGGATATGATATTTTATTTTTTCATTTGTAAAAGATTAAATTGTGCATAAGTTTTATATGTTACCGCAACCCTTGTATTCTGAATATCATTGATAACTTCCTTGTCATTGAAAGGAAATCTTGGATGTAAATATTTGAGAGTATAGATTATAATATTGTTGTTAAGTCTTTATATATATTATATTTGGGACGTTTTAATAAAGTTATATTTTTCTGAGAAAAATTATCTATCCCTATGTTCTCGTCTCTTTGAAATGATTTAAACCTATGTCAATCTGGTTAAAGGAACTCCTGGTTACTATGAAAAGTGATTGTACTTCGTCACTTGGAGTGGCTATAATTATTACTATTATGGAATTAGTTTTGTGTTCTACTAGATAGCGCAACCTTATTCTGAGTATGAATATCTTTCTTGGATAGCGCTAATCCACTATTAGGATCAGTGTTTCCTTCTTATGGTACCTGAAATCCATTTTGCTTATGTGAATTTAAGGTTGATGGGCGATGTCACCTAGATCACATTGTAAGACCATTTGGGGTCTGTATAGCTTCCTGGTCGCAGAGTCTTCCCTTCTTGTGTTTTGGGGAGGTAAGGGGGCTCCGAGTCTCCACCTTTCCCTACTCGATCTTCTTAAACTTAATTTTCTTTTCATGAACAATGACTAAACCCTTTCCCAATGATTTCCTTCCCACTTCATCCTTCCAATTCCATCCTTTGTTCTGTTTTTTTGTCGCTACCCTCCGCTAATGTCAGGATTAAACCTTGACGAATTCATTTATAGTATCCTCTTTCTAGGGGAGGAGTGTAAATGCGTTTCTAAACGTCCCTACAATCGCTTCCTATACCCCCTGCGATTTGGGGGAGGGGGAGAATGTTCTTGCACTTGTTGGACGCCCCTGGAGTGATTTAGGAAGCCTCCTCGCATTTCCCCCTTCTCCATAGAGTTTACCTAGATATTGGCATGCAATTTACTATCTACCCTCCGCGATTCCCTTCCCATTCGCCAATAATTTCGTCCCTGCATCACAACGATTTACCCGATCTTGCACAATGATTTTTCCGCACTAGATACAGTGAACAACCTCAAACAAGTTGTGTGGGTGGTGCCTTCACTCAACCATCGTGCTCTTACTTAGCCAACAATCTCCTTGCTACCACAATGTTTCCCTTAACTCAACGATTCCACAGTGGGTTTTCCAGTGTGTTTTGCCATTCTGTAGAGTGATTATAGCCGAGACTTGCACAATGTCCCCACCGTACTTTTTTGTGACCTACGCGGTAAAAGCCTCTCTGAGAATCCAAGATTCCACTCTTCGAAGCGCTGGGGCATGTACACTCTGCGGGGGTGTTTAGAAACGTAAATATTGTCGAAGGAAAACTATTTGTTTTCTTGAAGTGGTTGTTGTCTTAATTTATGATATTGTTGGGTGAATGAGATGGAAGGGCGTCTTGTAAATCTAGTTGAGTTATGGAGGAGTCTTGATCCGTTTAGTTTCCTGGTTTAATTACGATTATATATTTTCAGATTCATGTTGTGTGTAAGCCATATCTTACTCACCATCATCCTTGTGTACACTCTGTTCATGTCTTGATTATTACTTAAGTGATGCTAAAAGCGTTGAGTTGTTTATTATGTTAACCCCATGCCAAAATAGTTGGGTTCCATACTTACATGTGATTAATATGACCTTAATTAATAATAAGTTAGGGTGATTATTTGGTCAATTTTTTTTTTTTTATGCTGGAACTTCAAATGATAGAGAGATGTTAAATTTCTATCAAATTTTTACTGTGTGGTCTTGGGGCATTGCACCTTTAGCACCTCCTTAGTAGGTCTTTTGATTTTTAAAAGAAATACCTAACCCTTGTTGAATTTTTGTTTGCCTATACTTTAAGTTAGCGTAATAGTTAAGCTAGTTGCGCCACGAACGATGGGTAATGTTTCTTACGCCATGACCCTTCAATGTCAAAGATGGTCAAGTTAAATAACGAGAATCATTGCGCGCACTGAATTGAATATAATGCATGTTGGGTATACCTTTGACCTATTGCGCGCAACAAAAACTTGATGTTTGGAGTGTTGTTTATTCGTAGGACTGCTCGCTTATAGAAATTTGAGCATTTGATTGATTAAACATATATTTTCTTACGCCTTTAATTAGTCAGTATTGATGGATTACTAATTATTTGCCCTTGCACCCTTAAATATAAATGTTGTTGGATTGATTTGAAATTGGGTTTACTTGCGCCGCGTAGTTAGAAGTTGATGTTTACCTTGCTCCTTGCCTTAAGGTAGATGTTGATCTTGTGCCCCAAATTAAGAATAAAGTTGATTGATTAATGCAAATTATGATGACAATGTAATTATTTTAACCTTGCACAGTGATTAATAATTTGGTTGATAGTGATAAGGTGGATTATACTTGCGACCACAGAATGCTGTGTTGATTATTGATCGAGTAACTCGACTTCTTGCGCAAATGGTTTTTATGTCATAATGATGATTCTAGATATTAGCCTTCTAGAGCCTAATGAATATTTATTATGATGCAAGGCTACATTGTGGCTGGGCCTTATGCCTCGAAATTAACGGATAGATGCTTGCACCTTGGATTTAATATGGTTTATTTTGTATGGTGTGGATGATTACCGGGTGCCTTGATTAATGGTGTTTAGGATTGATAGATTATTGTGAATTCGATGATTGATTTAATATGGAAGTTAAGTAGATAATTGTTTGCGCCTTAAAAATGAAAAAAAAGTTGATTATTTGTGCCTTGGCTATGTTGTTTCTTGATTGATTAGTATTTATTATCTCTTGTGCCATGGAATTTTTATGTTGCATGTATTGGTTCATTAGAATGATATCGCGTCGATATGGGTTCATCACGCATGACGATGATGTGTCGGTTTGCATCGTGATTGTTGTTAAGGAGTTTTTGTTGTTTTATTTATTTTTTCACTATGCGCCAACGATGTCATCGTTTTTGACCTGTTATATGTCATTCGGTTGTCGTAACGGCGGGGCCGTTTAATGACTGAGTTCACTCACCTGGTAACATATTTAATTGTCTCCGTCCTATTTCAGTGGGTTCACCCTATTTGATGGCGAACGTAAACCTAAGAAAAACTTGTACTACACATTCATAATCATCACTCCATCGCAGGTTTGATTGACAAAGGATACGACAGGCTTACTCTATGCTTTCATGCCGTAGCAATGTTTTACAACTTTTAATGTTATGGATATAACTAGTTACATTTCACTTGTTTTAAAATAATCAGATCGAGTTTTTGTTTTATATATTTATAACATTTTTTTCCCATTTATGATCATGTCAAGTTAATATTTATAATCAAAACAAATTTTATATATTTATAATCAGATTAAGTTTTTGTTAATATTTTTTCCAAATAACATAATTTTTTAACATTTCATTCATTGATTTGAAGTTTTTTTGAATAGATGATAATAATATAATATCATTCCTTGAATCCAAAGATATCATGAATATTTCAATGATACCACACCTGTAATATTTCGTGTGTAGTTCATCGAAACAAGACATTTAGCACACTCGAGTACTATCGTTGCACAGAGAAAGCGACTCACCGAACATGTTTTCCAAATATGATATATCTTGCATTTTTCACTATCACACGCTATCACTATACTTTGAATCTCCTCTTTTCAATTCTGAAGAAGAGAAGCCATAAGTAATTCCTGTTATTTTATATTTGTGATCCTGATTGGCTTCTTTGTCTGTTCCCTTTTAATGTTCAATGATGAGGTTAAGATCATTTTCTTGCTTTATTTTGCAAATTATTTTCTCTTTATTTAATTTTTTAAATGAATGTGATTAGAAGTTTAGAAAATATTGAAACGCTTATGTTTATAAATTCATTGTTCATTTGTTTCTTGAATTAAATTTAGGAAGTTGTTTTGTTGATTTTAGTTTCAGCTTCAAATGCAATGCTCGTCCGAAGATTTATGTTGCAATCCACTGGCAACAAATTCGGGAGATTGTATTAATTTTTTTTTCTCTGATTTGTCTTTTAACGCTTTTAGCTTAGAAGCTTTTAACTTAGAAGAGAAATGTTGCCAAAGATGAATACAAGTGGCTCTTCCTCTTTGTTGAATATGATTAATAGAGATTGTTTCCACTAACCACCCCGTTTCTTTTTACGATTTCTTTTCTATGTTTTGATTTCTTGGTTGCATTCCATTAGAAATTTACAGCCTCTTGTAGGTATTGGAATACCAATTAATTTCAGAGCCGTTTCTTTTAACCATTCAATTCCTGATGCTTTTTCCTCTTGTAGGTATGGTTTCTCAACGATCTGTAGTTTTTCCTTGTTGTTCTTGAACGGGCTTTTGTCTGTCAAGTTTTTAGAAGGCTTTTGCAGATTTATTGCGTCATGTGTGTTGTTTTCTTTGTACCTATTGTTAAAAAAAAATCCTGCAACCTTGCTACAGGTCCTACTTTTTTATCATTTCATCCAAACAGCCTGTTCTTAGCCACTGCTTATAGTTTTGACAATCTAGAGTCTTTTTGTCTTCTATTTGAAGTTTAAATGTATAATGGCCTTCGGTTGTTCAATATAGGAATGCCTCGGTTTATTATATTTTATGCCTTAAACTAATGTCTTGTGGAGTTTCTTATAATATTTAATTTCTCGGATCTTGTAGGCGTATGGTTTTTTCACTTTTGGTTTCTGTTAGGGTTTCTGCAATTTTCTGTCGCACTTTGTCTATAGGTTGTATCAAGTTGCATATATTTTGTGTCTTAAATTTGTATAGGCCGATAGGGTTTCTGAGTTTTTTTTCTGCATATCTATTTACAGGGCATCTATTTTCTTCTTTTTAATCCTTCATATATCGTACTTTTTTGCACCTTTTTTAATTTATATGTTGACATATTCTTTTATGATGTCTGTATTATTCACTCTAGTATGTGTTTTGACCAATAATATTTTTGTGATGATTTGCATGTTAGGGTTTTAACAAAGATTGATAAATCTTTTTAAGACCCTCACCAGCAAGACCATCACTCTCGAGGTCGAAAGCTCTGACACCATTGACGGTCTTAAAGCTAAGATTCAGGACAAGGAAGGGATTCTCCCGATTAGTGTTAAATATAATGTAACCTCAACAGTCTGACTGTACACTGCCAGCTGTACTGGACAGTTGTACTTTCTATTTTTGTCTTGCTTGAGCATATTTAGCTCAGCCATTTCCCATTACATTGGAATCTCTTCATAACTTCGTTATTGTACTCTTCTCAATACATTTTGAATATACTATTTTATGTTCTATCTTTTTCTCTCTGCATTTCTCTCTTCACAATTTATCATGGTATCAGAGCTTCAGTAGTAAGCCTCTTCACACAGTCCGTAGAGCAACACGATCCACACAGCACAGAGCTTACACGCATCTTGAGAGCACGTGACACAGACTTTTCACAAGGTTTGGAAAGCTGTCTGTAATACTCTCTAAAGATTGCCGTAATAAACTCACCCGAGGTTGCAGAGCGTACTACGCTTGAAAGAACGACGAAGCAGAGATCGAGAGAGAAGAAACAGTAAAGATTCTTGTAATCTTTTCAAGAATCGTCAAAGATTGACGAAGAAAAGTCGGAGGAGGCGAGAACTTTTAAAGAACTCAAAAATTTCGCTCAAATCTGTTAAAGATTGGAGCAGTGAACAAAGAATTCGTGAAATTCTTTCAATCTTTGAAAGATTCACAAATCTTTTCTTCCACGGGAGAAATTCCGTCAAATTCGGCAAAGATCGCGTCAAACATGGAAGGAACCGCCATTGCGGCTATAAGATTCGTCTTGTGAACGGATCCGAAATGGGAAACCAACTCAGAAGGGACGAGGAGAGCGCAGAAAAGGTGAATTTCAGCCATCAGATCTTGCGCAAAGGCTTGACAACCGTTAGATCAGCAAGAAGGTGCACGACGTTTAGTAGTTTGAAGCGCACAGGACAAATTTTGACTTGTGAAGTCGCGAAATCCTGACATCATCTGGACCGTCCATCCAGAAACACGTGGCGAGATCCTATTCCATCGCAAAATCGGTAATCGGGAGTTGGACAAGCAAAATATTGCACTCCAGAACTCTGATATGCAATATCACGAAATCCTGAGAGGACTTGTGAGTCGTCCATCTCAGAGGACAGGTGGCAGCAGATCCGAGTGTCGTTAAATTAGCATTTCGAAGTTCGAGGTTTTGAAATACCGTTGCAACAGGACTTCGAAACTCGCGAAATCGCGATACGCGAAATAGCGATAAGATCTCAGCCATTCTTTTGCTTGGACACGCGGCGGACATCAAAGAACCCGTCGGCGTTTCGGCATTCGTGGTTTCAAGTTGACAGAGAAGTTGTGTCAACGGAGCATCACAAGTCGCGATATCCCGAGGTTGAATCAGGACCGTCCATCTTGAGGGGACGTGTGGAGTAAATTCGAGGACTCGGGAAAAGTCTCGAAAAGGAAAGAGCCCATCGGCACATCGAGATTCGACGTTTCACGAATCCTGAGGACAAGAAACACGAGCACTTCAGAACTCCGAAGTCCGACATCCCAACAAGAGGTAAACTCTGTTGTGGGGCCCAGCTGACGTCATCTCGTCAAAATCGTGGGATCGGGAATCTCCACAATGAAATCCCCGACGCTGATTTGAGTCATCCATCTGTTGGGATGCGTGGCAGGAATCAAGTCCATCGGCATTACGGGATTCAAAAAATCGTGGATCCTAACGACGAGACGTCCGATGCATTTGAAGTCTTGATTTCGTGAGAAGGGATCAGGTCCGTCCATCATAGGAGGATGCGTGGCGCAGATCGAAGCAATCGGGAAAAGTCCCAAAAGGACAGCGCCATCGGTAAATCGTTGATCGGGGAATCGAGGAGTCAGAAGAACTCGTCATCAGAACTCACAAAATCCCGATTCACGATATACCGATAAGATCTGAACTGTCAGATCAAAGGAATATCTGGACCATTGAATTGTCCAAAGGCGACTTTTCACATTTCGGCATTTTGAAAGGCAAAAAACAGGAAAAGCTTGTAGCACTTTAACAGTAAGGCGTGTGGTCACATTGCACCGTGACAAAGGCTAATTCAAGCCCGATAAGCTCCTTTTAGCCATCGTCAAATCCATAAATTGGCGATCGGAGGTAAATACGAAATTTTCCCTCTATTTGTTTTTCTCTGAATTTTTTTTTCAAAAAAAATATGTCGTCTAGCAACTTAGGACCAACTCAGGGTCCGATTCTACTGGGGAAGAACTATGAGTTTTGGTCTCTACGAATGAGATCGTTCTTGCAAGCACAAGAGTGTTGGGAACCAGTGGATCTTGGATATGTGGAACCGGATCCAGCCGCCCTCGCTGCCATGACAAATGCGCAGAGAATTGCTCAGGAAAATCTGAGGACCAAAGAAAATAAAGCAAAATTATGGATTCATAATTCTGTAGATGATTCGATTTTCTCGAAAATCACAGGTGCTGGTACTTCAAAACAGGCCTGGGAAATCCTTAAATCTTCCTACCAAGGAAATGACAGGGTCAAAACAGTTAAACTGCAGACCCTGTGGACACAATTCGAGACTTTAAGGATGACAGAGTCTAAAACAATGGATCTGTTCATGACCAGAGTCATGGGAATCGTGAACCAGATCAGACTGATTGGTGAAACCATCACTGATCAACGAATTGTTGATAAAATTATCAAAATTCTACCCAAGAAATTTGAAATGGTTGTAACAACAATCCTTGAATCCAAGGATCTGTCAATATTTTCAACAGATGAATTAATTGGCTCTCTGGTGACACATGAGACCAGACTGCATCTCACAGATGAGTCAATCTCCAATGCTTTCAAAACTCAATCCTCCTTCAGCAAAGGGAGAGGCAGAGGAAGAAGCATAGGTTACCAAGGAAGAGGGAACAATCAAAATAACTCTCATTCCAGTGGAGGTAACAGACAAAAATATCAGAATCAAAATTTCCAAGGTCAAAGACAACAACAACAAAATCAACATCAGACTTTCCAGCCTCAAAGAGGCAGAGGGAGAATATTAAATGACAAATCAAGCATTCAATGCTATTACTGCAAAAAGTATGGGCACTATGAATCTGAATGCAGGAGGAAGCAAGCAGATCAACTCTCAGGCAGAGCACATGTGTCAAATCACACGGGAGAAAACTCAGGAGGTATGTTTCTCTCATGCCACAAAACTGAAGAACAAACTAAATATCTCTGGTTGCTTGACAGTGGATGCAACAATCACATGACAGGTAACAAAGAATTACTTTCATGCATTGATTCTTCAATCTCATTTGATATTACACTTGGAAATGATTATTTAGTCAAAGTTCAAGGAAAAGAAACTGTTCCTATTCTTACTAAACTGAATGTAAAGAAAGACATAAACAATGTCTATCATGTTCCATATTTGAAACATAATTTGTTAAGTGTAGGACAGCTCATTGAAAAAGGATATAAGGTACTTTTTGAGAGAGCATCTTGCAAAATTTATGATAGAAAACCCAGTAGAAAATTAATTTATGAAATCCATATGACTCCAAATAGGATGTTTCCCCTTACCCTTAGAACTGCAAATCTGAGTCACCCTTATGCACAGAGTGCATCAACCCTGAATGAAACAATGGTTTGGCATACAATATTTGGATATCTACCATTTCAGAGTCTAAGTCTTCTTCAGAAAAACTCCATGGTCAAAGGTCTACCTATCTTTAAAGAGCAAATACCCCCATGTGAGTTTTGCATACTTGGAAAACATAAGAGAACTAGTTTTCCACAGTCATCAAATCAAGCCAAACAACATCTTGAACTTGTTCACACTGACCTATGTGGACCAATGCAAACAGAGTCAATAGGTGGTAGTTTTTACTTTCTAATGTTTATTGATGATTTCAACAGAAAAATATGGATCTATTTTCTCAGACACAAGTCTGACACATTTACAAAATTCAAAGAATTCAAGGCAGAAGCTGAAAAACATAGTGGCAAATATATCAAAGAACTCAGGTCAGATGGAGGAGGAGAATACAACTCTAGAGAATTTGCACATTTCTGCAAATCTCAAGGCATCATCATGCAAACAACAACCAGGTATACTCCACAACAGAATGGAGTGGCTGAAAGGAAAAATCAGACAATAATGAATATGGGAAGAACACTTCTTAAAGAGAAACACTTGTCAAATGATTTTTGGGCTGAAGCAGTAGCATGCTCAGTTTATCTCTTGAATAGATCACCAACCACCAGTCTCAAGATGAAAGTTCCCCAAGAAGCATGGAGTGGTACAAAGCTCAATGTAGCTCATCTAAGGACATTTGGATGCATAGCATATGCTCACATACCTTCTGAATTAAGGAAGAATCTTGATGACAGAAGTGAGAAATGTATTTTCACTAGATATAGTGAAACATCTAAAGCTTATAGGCTTTACAATCCAATCACCAAGAAATTAATTCTCAACAGAGATGTACAATTTCTGGAAAATCAATTCTGGAATGATTCAGAAAATCAACAAGTGGACAGTCAAAATCCATTGCTG